>NW_004624872.1:3156157-3168708 GCF_000247695.1 Heterocephalus glaber
GATGATTTTACTATGTTGCCTTTCAGTGAAGTTAAATCTTAGCAAGTCTTGATGATTTTACTATGTTGCCTTTCAGGGTTATATTTAGAAACATGAAGGCAAATATTAGAAGAAAGAGCTGGAAGAACTGAAAGTAGTTGCCTCTAAGGAGAAATAAACTAGTGAGGGGGGTGAAAGCCAGCAAAAGGTTCTTGTGCTTTTGTGATTTTGTTGTTTTCTGTTGTTCTCTTAAAGGTATTGAAGAACTACTTAAATTACAATATGCTTATTTTTAAATGTTAAAATGTGAATATTCAAATTATTGAATTCAGCTTAATTATCATTTCCCATATTTAAGACTGTTTATTAAAATACAGTTTGTAAAAGATGGCTAGGGCAGGGGATTTAGCTCAGTGGCAACACGTCTGCCTTATAAGCGCAAGATCTGAGTTTGATTCCCGGTGCTGGAAAAAAGGAAAAAAAAAAACAACAAACGATGGCTCTCAGTAAATCTTGTAATGAAGGCAAAGAAGAAAAACATGTTCATGGAGGAAACAGCATATAAAAAGAAATTTGGGACTGGGGATTTAGCTCAGTGGTATCCCCGCCTGCTGTGCAAGCGCAAGGACGAGAGTTCGATCTCCGGTAAAAAAAAAAGAAAGAAAGAAAACTTTTGTTGTGACTGACATCTTGCACATCAAGTTCCGACTTGCAACATGATGAGGCATTTCAGACAGAAAGTCCTGAAGATCCAGATTTGCTACAGAAAGGCATTCTGATCTTATAAGCAAACAACAAAAATTCCTTTACAAGATAATGATAGATTACTAATATATCATTACATATATAGAAACTCATATTACAGGAACAATGAGGTTTTAAAAAAATATTGAAAGCATGGGGTCAGGGATTTAGCTCAGTGGTTCCCCTGCCTGTCTCGCAAGCCAAGGACCCGAGTTCAATCCCCAGTACAAAAAAAAGAGAAAAAAAAATATTGAAAGCAACTAAAATAAGGGTGACACCTTTGTTAAGAACAACTTTTAAGGGCTGGGGATTTAGCTCAGTGGTTCAGGTGCCTGCCTCATAAGCACAAGGTCCCGAGTTCGATCCCTGGTACCAAAAAAAAAAAAAAAAAGTGAGCCAGGCATTTAGCTCAGTGGTTCCACTGCCTGCCTCACAAGTGCAGGGACCCAAGTTTGATCCCTGGTACCACAAAAAAAAAAAAAGAACAACTTTTAAATTTATAAATGTAATCTTTCAAAATCCATATAGAAAATGCAAATTTTGATGTACCTTTTTTTTTTTTTTGGTACCAGGGATGGAACTTGGGTACTTGTGCTTGTGTAGCAGGCAGCGAAACCACTGAGCTAAATCTCCAGCCCAGAAAATGCAAATCTAATTTAGAAAGTCAGCCCTAACACCAGGATCTCCTCCCAGTAACAATTTATCTTTAATGTAACAGGATACTTGAGCGAGAACAGGAAGAGAAACTAAGCTCATATCGCTCCTGCATTACTATACTGGATGAGCAGCCATCTCACGAGTCTTTGTCCTCAGAAAAAGCAAAAGCCATCTTCAAGGATCTTCCCATCTCTATTTCCTTCCCACACATCTTTTTCCCCCTTGGGTGTCTTTCCCTGGTCAATGTCTCTATGTGTGCTCTTTTTTTCTAACTAGGAGATTTAAAATTTCACAAAGATGTCCAAATGTCTACAGTTTTAAGTCTTGGATGTGCTGGTGTCCACATTTACCGCATCCTTCCCAGTCCCTGCAGGATTATTTTTAATAGTATTATCCTCCCAGTGTTTCTTTATGTAAATATATGTAAGTACAGTTATGTATATAAATATGTATATGTAAATGTATTTTCTTATACTTCCCATATACTTTTCTATAACTTGCTTTATTTCACAATATTTTAGAATAAAGTTTAATATATTATTTGAACTTTGGTCATCTTAGAAATACCATTTAAGGGCTGGGGATTTAGCTCAGTGGTTCTGCTGCCTGCCTTGCAAGCACAAGGTCCCGAGTTCAATCCCTGGTACCAAAAAAAAAAAAGAAATACCTTTAAATTTAGAGAGATTATAACTTTAAAATGCTGATTATAATATTTATTTAACAAAATTTATTAAGGTTTCAGTTCTCAGATACACTGAGGAGAAAAAATGATTTTAACTGGGCACATATTTTCTGTGTTTCTTAGGATTTCAAAAAAAATTATTCAGCCAACCCAAAGAAAATAGTACTGTAGTATGTTGTGAAACAAATTCATAGAGACTTCAAGATATACTTTATATATAAGGTCTTAATTTGGCTCAATTTTATATCATTTTCTGTATTTCTAAATAGAAATTAATTATATTTTAAATATAATTTCTCAAAGATATAAATTTCTCATATTTAACAACATATTCCTGATATAGTTAAAGGCTATAAAACAAATGTTGAGATACTAAATAATCACATTTAAATCAGTTTTTTCCAGCAACATCTTAATGGGGCTAAGAGAATTGGGGCTGTATAGTCAGTTAGACCCTCTCCCTAGCTCCTGCAACAGGGGCTCAGTTGGAAACATACTTCTTTTGAGTGGAGCTCAGATGAAATCCTGGTGGGGGAAAGAAAAAAACCCTACAGCATGTGATCTGCACACTCTAAATTACATCAGGATTATCCCTCTCAGGAAAGCCTATCAGTCAAGCAGACCTGTCTTGGAATTGGGAAATCAGAGGCATTGAGACTTCTCTGAGGTTCTGCCCAAACTTCCAGAGATCTGAGCCTATTCAAAAGCCATGGGAAGGTCGCTCTTATGATCAGTGGTCTTGGAATGAATGGTCCTCAGCCCTAATTCAAATTAGTATTGTCTTTGGGGGTGTATGTTAAATTACTTGATCCTGTTCTATCTCAAAAGAGATAAGAAATTACTTTGTCTTTGTGGATTCAAGTTACTTTCCAGATCACAGGAAGATGAACTATAATCAGAGGGCACTGCACTACGTCTGTTTGAATTTTCTGTGATTAAATTAATGATCTTATTTTTTTCATTTTATGAAAAAATAAAACAAAATTTCATAACAAATAATAAGAGAATAACTACATAAGAGAATAATACACTGTGTATCATTATGTTCAAAGTAGTTACTCAGAGTACAAGACACCAAAAAGATTCTTACAAAAAAGACACAGAAAACACAAAACTTTCTTTTCAATGATCTAAGATAAAGTAGTAGTATAAATGAAACAAAATAGCATATATATTAAAATATTTTTGAAACAACAAAATACATAATTTGGGGAAATATTTGAACTTTTCCCTATTTAATATTTATCTCTCTTCTATTTTGCCCTTTATTTGTATATTTATGTATATTTCATGTTTCTCATACAAGAGAAACAATAAGATATTTGAGCTTGTAGGTCTGACTTACTCCACTTAACATTATGTTTTCAAGTTGCATCATTTACCTACAAATGTCTGAAGTTTATTTTTCTTTATGGCCACTGTTATAGCTTGTATCTAGATGTCCCCCTAAAGCCTCATGTGCTCATAGGTGGGGCTTTGTGAGGTGGTTGGATCTAGGGTGTGTGATGCTGTGATTAAGGATGTAGAACCAAATTGGTTTAGCTTAGTTTTGGATGTGGATAATGGAAGGCCCACCCAGTGTGTACAGGTAATGACCAATAGGCTTACATAGGGAAAGATAGAAGGCAGGGTGCTTGCTACTTGCTGCCTCCTGCCTGCTCTGCCATGGACTGTTTCTCCTCTGTGATCCCCATCTGCCATGCCATCCAGCCTTTCTGATCAAATAGCTGTACATGCCTGGGGTTGGGTTCTGCTTAAAGCCAATTGATTATGGACTGAAACCTCTCCCAACTGTGAGCTGAAATAAACCTTTCCTCCTTTAACTTGCAGGTATCAAATATTTTATCTCAGCAATGAGAAAAGTATGGTGTGTTTTCTTTAATTTTGGTACTGGGGATCAAACTCAGGTCCCTGTGCTTGCGAGGCAGCCCTTAGCAATGGGAAAAGTAAGACAGCTGTGTAGTACTCCACTGTGTCTAAGTTCTACATTTTTCTAGCCTATTCATTTGTTGATGGACATATATGCTATTTCCAAGCTCTTGCTATTATAAATTGTGCAGCTCTAAACATGGGCATGAATATATCCCTTTAATATGATGATTTTAAATCTTTTGGGAAGATACTGAGAAAGGAGATAGCTGAATCAATTGAATTTCTATTTTTAGTGTTTTGAGGAATCACCACACTGATTTCCAGAGTGATTGTCCTAGTTTACCTTTCCACCAACAATGTTGAAGAGTTCCTTTTTTCCCATATCTTCACTAGCATTTGTTACTATTAGATTCTTTTGATGATAGCCATTCTTTTAAGTGTAAAATGATATCTCAGTATAGTTTAAATTTGCAGTTCTCTGATGGCAAGCAATGATGAGCATTTTTTTCATGCATTTATTGACCATTTGTACTTCTGAGAAGAGTATATTCATTTCAGTTGCCTATTTTTTCACTGGGTCTTTAATTTTGGAAAGTCTAATTTTTTGAGTTCTTTATATATTCTTGTTTTGCTTAAATTCCTTTATTGGTACATTTTAGGTATACAATACATTTACATTTATCATTGGGTATTTGTACCTGTATATGATGTGTCTTGGTTCTTATTTTTTCTCTATTCCCTGTCCTCCCTTCACCACCTCCACCCTTCCCTACAAAGACTTTGTTCCGATTTTTTTATTTTCTCATAATTTTTCCTTTCCCTTCTTTTCTTTCCCCTTCCCCTCCCACTTCCCCTACCCCTTTGAACCTTTTCTTCCTATTTCAAAGTATCAATCATTTGTTTTAATCATTTTAATCCTTATTTATACTTTAAGTTTCTCATACCAGAGAAACTATTCAGTGTTTACACCTGTGTCCTATTTATTTCACTTAATAGTATGACCTCAACATGCATCCATTTAGCTATAAATGTCTTTAGTTTCTCATTCTTTATGACGGAGTAGTACTCATTTTATAAAAAAAAAAACCCACATCTTCTTTATCCAGTTTCCAATTGATGGGCACTTGGGCTGTTTCCAAGCTTTAGCTATTATGAACTGTGCCACTATTAAACATGGGTGCACATATATCACTATGGTATGATTCTTTTAATTCTCTTGGGAAGATATCCAGCAGGGGAATAGCTGGGTCAAATAGGACCTCTAGCCCTAGTTCATTGAGGTATCTCCATACTGATTTCCACAGTGGTTGCACCAGTCTGCACTCCCACCAACAATGGAGAAGGGTTCCTTTCTGCCCACACCCCCGCCAGCATTTGTTACTGGTTGATTTCTTGATAGCAGCCATTCTTTCTGGGGTGAGGCGGAATCTCAGTGTTGTTTTCATCTGTATCTCTCAGATGACCAGTGATGCTGAACATTTTTTCATGTTTATTTGCTGCCTTTATTTGTTTGTCTGAGAAATGTCTGTTCATTTCAGATGCCATTTTTGAATTGGGTCTTTAAATTTGGGGGGTCTGATTTTTTTTGAAGTTCTTTTTTTTTTTTGGTACTGGGGATCGAACTCGGGACCTTGCGATTGCAAGGCAGGTGCCAGAACCACTGAGCTAAATCCCCAGCCCTTTTTTAAAGTTCTTTATAGATAGTAGTCCTTTGTCTGAGTCTTTATATATTCTTTTTTTTTGGTACCGGGGATCGAACTTGGGTCCTTGAGCTTGCGAGGCAGGTGACAGAACCACTGAGCTAAATCCCTGGCCCTGAGTCTTTATATATTCTTGATGTTAGTCTTCTGTTTCTGAAATACTTGGCAAAAAATTTTCCCCTTCTGTAGGTTGTCTCTTTACTCTGTTGGTGATTTCCATTGCTGTCCAGAAACTTTTTAATTGTTATCTCTTCCTGTTGAATAGTTTTATCAACTAATATATAAAGTTCCTCTTTGTCTCTTTTGATCAGCTTTCGCTTGAAATCAACTTTGTCTGCAAAGAGGATAGCCACTCCTGCTTGTTTTCAGGTTCCCACTGCATTTGATATTGTTTTCCATCTTTTGATTTGTAGCCTATGAATTTCTTTTTGCGTTAAATGTGTTTCTAATACACAACTTTCTGCTGGATTTTGTTTCTTGATCCTTTCTGCTAATCTGTGTCTTTTTATTGACTAATCAATCTATTTGCATTTATAGTTATAATTGATAGGTATTGACCTATTCCTATCATTGTATTATTTTCTAGTTAGATTTGTTTTGTTTTGCTTTCTTTCCCTTCTGCTTAATTCCTAGTCCTACTTGATGTATTAATTTCATTGGACCTTTTGCCATTGTTAGCTTCATTGTCTCTTTCTAGAATACCCTTGAGAATTATTTGGAGTATTAGTTTGGTGGTAGTGAATTTTGGGGTTTTTTTTAAATGGAAGTACTGTATCTTATTTCTTCATCAATTTTGAAAGATAATTTTGCAGGATATAACAGTCTGGGTTGGAAGTTATTTTCTTTATAAACTTGAAACACTTCATTCTAAGGTCTCCTTGCCTTTAAGATTTGTATTGAGAAATCTGTTGTAATTCTGATGAGTTTTCCTTTATTGGTGATTTGTTGTTTCTCTCTGCAGCCTTTGAGATTCTGTTCTTGTGTTGTATTTCTGGTATTTTAATTATTATGTGGCATGGAGTGGTTTTTCTGATCATGGCTGTCATGAGGTTCTACATGCTTCACTTATCTGTGTTAAATTCTTTTTCTATGTCCAAAAAGTTTTCTGTTATTACTTGTGTCAACAGGTTTCTTATGCCCTTTGTACTGACTTCTGATCTTTTACTAATTCCAATTACTCTTATATTAGTCCTCTTTGAATCATCTAGGAGCTGTTGGATCCATTTTTTATGTTCTCTTGTTGATTTTAAGGTATCTAATTAATTGATCATTGACCTTTCCTCTTTCCTCTAGATCTGACACTGTCTTCACATTGGTCATTTCTGCTACCCATACTTTTCATTGTGTTTTTGAGCTCCTAGATTTCTGTTTGGACTTTTCTTATGGACACTCATTCTTTCCTATGTTGGGCATTCATGTTTTGCATTTCTTTCACTCCACTAGCTGTTTAGTAGTGTCTTCTCTAGACTCACTGATCATTTGTTTCATCAGTGTCATTATCTGATTAGTTACATATTTTTATGTTTCCAATTGCCTTATTGAGCTGTTTTACCTCCATTGGTATCCTTTCATACTTATTGTTATCTTTTGTGTAGGTTATGATTTCCTCCCCCTCAATGCCCCTGGTTTTGAGAGAGTTGGGTGTTTTGGGCACATTTTGTTGCCTTGTCTTTTCATGTTTCTGGTTTTGTTTATTTTTTTGTGCTGGAGTTTTCAAATTCTTTGGCCTAGTGCCCTGTTCTCCAGGAGTACGCTACAGTAATCTTTATGACCCCCGGGCAATGCAGGTATTGGCATAGAGATTAAACCAATTGCCAGTCATTACTATCTTACCTTTTCTACTGTAATAAATTCAGAAACAACAATGGCATCAAATATCAATTGGTTTTTGCCAAACCCCAGGGACTACTCATGAACAGCCCTTCACCAAAACAAAGAGGATTATGATTTTAGTGAAGATGATTAGGCTCCCCTTATATTGACCTATAGTAATTCAGACCACTTACTTTTGCTTGATGTTGGCAGCAGTACCAGAGCTCAACATACCACCAGACCTTATGTCTTCTTCTTCAGGACTATCCCCTCTAAAGATTACTTCCACTGAATGTGGCCTCTCACAGCAGAACACAGGCCCTATGATCTTCTTGGTCTGATTCCAGGCCTCCCAGGAGATCCCCAGGGATCGCTATTTAGCCATCACCCTCTCCAGCCCTATCTTCCAAGGCTGTCTCTTACCTGGTCTCTGTGGTAGGGTACCATTTCTCCTCTCCTCCTGGGTGTTGGGCTCTCATTTGATCAGGTTGGTCTGCAGTTGTTACTTCTGTTGCCTTGTGCTGTAGAGAACCTAGAAATGAGGTGGGCTGGGGGAGCAGTTCCTAGGTCCTCTTGGCTGTGAATGGGACCTGGGCAGGCTTCAGCTATGACTGGGGGTAGAACTTGAGATTCCTAGGTACTGCTGGCTTGGAATGGGGCCTAGGCCAGCCCCGGCATCAGCTGGGAGGTAAGGGCATAGTTTCTGGGTCCTCCTGACTGGCAGTGGGGCAAGTGTGTGTCAGTGTTGGCTGCAGGCAAGGTACAAGGTTCCTTGGTTCCTGTTTGAATTCCTTAAGACATATGGATGTACTCTTGTCTGAAGTTAAAAACTGTAGAAAGATAAGATCCAGCCACAAAACACAGAGAGAAAAGATTTCTACATCTGCAAAATAATTAGAAGAAATTCAATGCCTTTTGAAAAACTACTTTAACAAATTAAGAAGGTGGCAAATCCTCCTTCCAACTTTTCAGAGCTTGATTAAACAGTCATGTATTAATTATATACTTGATTAAACAGTCATGTATTAATTATATACATGATTAAAACAGTTATGCATTAATTATATCAGTTTTCTAGTAAAGAAAATTAAATCAAGATTCTTCCATGAAAGTCATGTATTCTCACAAGCATGAAAATAAAAATTGATAAGAAATGGTAAGAATTTGTCAAGATTCAACTGACAATATTTTAATTGAACCAAATTTTCTCATCAGATATTCATTCTTAACAAATTTCTTAGGTTCATACTGGGAATTTGTATCTGTATGTGATATATATTGGTTTTTGTTTATTCCCATTCCCCTTTCCTCCCTTCCACTCCTTTACCCCTCCTTCTTTACAAAAGCTTTGTTTCTGTTTTTGCCTTCTTTTCTAACCATGAACATGTGCTTTATAGTAAAGATGAGGTGTAAGAACTCAAAATTTATAAGCCTCTTTCCAAGCATCTTTGAATAGACTGTCAATTTTTTGAAACATTACTAATTAGATATATCAACTAAGCTGCACACTCTTGTGTGTTATTGCCTTACATTAATAAGTTTCTGGAAATGACTAAAATATCATAAATTATTTATAAATATCTTCAAACACTGAAGTGGCATGTGAATCAAGTTGTTTGGAAAATTGATGTCCAAATAGAAATATATTTATTTATTTATGGATTTTTAAAGAGTGCTACAGATCAAACCCAAGGCCTCATGTGTGTTGTCAAGCACTCTACCAATGAGCTTTACCTCCAGTCCTAAATTTATTTGCTGTTAATATTACTTACTGGGTCCCAAGTGAATTCTCAGGAGCTTCATAGTAAATCTATATGTTTTTTTCTTTGACTTCAAAGGTAGAAGACATATTTCATTGTCATTTTTAAAAATGAAAGTAATGGGGCCAGGGATTTAGCTCAGTGGTTCTGCCGCCTGCCTCACAAGTGCAAGGACCTGAGTTCGATCCCTGATACCAAAAAAATAAAAATAAAAATAAAAATGAAAGTAATGATAAGTATAAAATCCATATAGGAAAGAATAGAAAAGGTAAACCAAAAGTTACTCTCTAGCTCTTTTAAAGTAAAATATACTGACTTTCAAGAAGTAATTTAAAAGTCCAAGGCAAAGTAGCTTGTGCATTTTTGTTTACTTTGTCAGAAGTAGAGTATAAAATTAGTATTATTTTCAAGGAATGGATATCATATTGCTAGTATAAATGAATGCTTTTCAGTGAATGATGACAAAGTAATATGAAAGAGACAAAATCAACCAAACTTTTTGCATATATCCTGTAAACATAAATTCAGAACTTTGGTTTTATCAAAACTGTACAAACTTTAACCCCATTTATGTCTATGTCAAATAACATTTATAGGTTCTTTGTTTTCACTTTCAAAACAGGCCTTTGGTGCCTTACAGTGATTTCATTTTTCTTAGCTTAATCTATAACCAAAATTAAACTAAAATAATCATCCATGTCATCTAAAAAAACCACACCTTTCCAAACAACATCATGGGAAAGGAGAGAGGCAGTGACCTGGCACTGATGACCATCAATCGGAAACTGAGAACTAAACTGATAGGCCCTGGAAGACCAGAAATTTGATAGGAAACTTTCTATAGCAGCTTAGAAACAAATGATACTTTGCATAAAATTTAATCTATTTCCTAGGATTTTTGCATTTTCAATTACATTCATATTTTGATATCATGGTCATAGTTATGGTCTGAACAAGACCATATATTATAATATTTGAGGTATTATAAAGTAAATTAATACTTTGTTTTATGAAAATATTATTGTATTGTTCAAAAACCAAATCATTGTTCTAAAGTAAAATGCACATAAGATCTTGCTGATTTATTTAGACATTCACAGTAAAACTTATTGTCTAAATAACCTGTTCTTCCTACCCTCACTACCCACCAAATATTAACTCTGTACGTGGTACCCCCACCCTGGAGATACTAAAGAACAGAGACTAATGCTTACCTAAATAAACAGTGTCTTTTCCAGCCCCTGCTTCCCATGGCTGCTTTCAGTAAAGGTTAGAAAAACTAAGTACTTGTTTCTTTCCTTTCCTTGCAGTTAGAGGTGAATATATCACATAAATCTGGACAATTTTCAAATGAAGAGGCTACTGGAAAGTGCTTTGGGGAAAACTAAATTTTCTATATAAAAAGAGACTATTGGGCCGGGGATTTAGCTCAGTGGTTTCGCTGCCTGCTGCACAAGCACAAGGACCCGAGTTCAATCCCTGGTACCAAAAAGGGACTATAGCAATCCTCTTACAATGGTAAGAGAAAAGGATGGAGAATTGCAATGACCTTAACTTAGACATTGTTGAGCTATGCCATCATCAGAAGAAGATGCCTACAAGTTCTTCCTTTTGTGACAAAATAGCCCTTTCTGTTTAAGCCTCTTCTTATCAGATACTCTGTTACTTGGGGCCAATAGCTTTTCTAAGGCATTGCCCTCAAAGAGTTCATATGCTACTGAGAAAAACGTAATCATATGCCCCAAGAAGGTAACAGTGCTATAAATACATTGCTTAACATCTTCCATCCCCACATCCCCCTTGCTGCATTCTGAATATCAGAGTCAGGCTGTTTGCTGGAAGGGCGGGCAAGTGATCTCTCCAAGCATCTGTTGGAATTTATACATAAAACTGCTTTTGCTTTTGGTTGAAGGACAGAGAAGGGGTGTGTGTGTGTGTGTGTGTGTGTGTGTGTGTGTGTATACAGGTGCATGTGTGTGCTTAGATCAGACTAACCTTGCACTATTTTTTTTTTACCTTGCACTATTAATGCAACTAAAATATAGTCCATACCCTAAGCTGAGGAGGACTCTAAAAAATGTGACTTTTGACTGACAAAACAGATTTTTGGCAGACACTTTAACTTTTCATCCAATTCAAGTTGCTGTTGGGGATACTGGGAAGGCTTTCCACTAATAGAAATAGAGAAGAGAAAGGGGGTCATTTGAACAACAATGAAGAAGAGAGAATGCTTACTGAAAGCTGAGTCACTGGAGTATGTTTTCTGATAAAAAGAAAGAAGATTTTGGCCAGGGATTTAGCTCAGTGGTTCCACCACCTGTCTCACAAGTGCAAGGTCCTCACAAGTGCAAGGTCTTCAGTTCAATCCCCGGTACCACCACCACCACCACCCAAAAAAAAAGAAAGATTTTTTTTTTTTTGGATACCAGGGATCAAACTTGGGATCTTGTGCTTGTGAGGCAGGCAGCAGAACCACTGAGCTAAATCCCCAGTCCTAAGAAATAAGATTTTATTCTTTTGGGGGTTTATATTATATAATAGAATAGTTTAGGAACTACTTTGTTGAAAGGCTTAAAAGTCTCTTTTCCCCTGAACACTCAAAGTCTCTGTGTTGATCATTTACCCTTCCCTTTTCTTTCTACAAGAATAAAGAGATTAACAACAAACTAACAAAGACTAACATTTCTTCAAAACAAAATAAAAGGTATATTAAACCACCTAGACTTAAACCCTAACCTTAACTAATGCCCCACAAAGACACACCAAACAGACCTGTGGTCTCGAATGTGTATGAGTGGGACATAGCATAGAGTACCTGAACATCTATGCTTCTTCCAGCAAAGTCATCACCAACAAGAGCCCTTAATTCATTCTGTTCCTAGTAGTATCTGGGTGTTATTATATAACAGGCATTCTTCTAGCAGCTAGGGATACGGCAACCAGTAGAACAGGCAAAATTCCTGTCCTGATGAAACTTACATAAAAAATGATTGTTTTAGTTTCCCAAATTCTTTTTTTTCCATTAAGTTTATTGGTACATTTTAGGTACAATACAGTTACATTCATCATTGGGATCCTGTACCTTTACATGATGTATCTTAGTTCTTATTTTTTCCCCATTCCCCTGCCCTCCCTTCCCTATTTACAAAGACTTTGTTTCCAGCTGGGGATTTAGATCAGTGGTTCCACCGCCTAAGTCCAAGGTCCCAAATTCGATCCCTGGTACGCCCCCCCCCCAAAAAGTCTAACAACAAAGACTTTGTTTCCATTTTTTTCCTTTTCTCATATTTTTTCTTTTCCCTTTTTTCCTTTCCCCTACCCCTCCCACTTCCCCTACTCCTTTAG
>NW_004624872.1:3176736-3261190 GCF_000247695.1 Heterocephalus glaber
TACCCAAGATTCATACTACTGTATTACAGATTTGTTTTCCTAGCAATAAATTTTTAGTTCTTTATGATTCCACTTAACAAAAGGCTTATAGAAGCATTTTATTATTTGGGTATTTGGAGATAATATATTTGATGGTTTTTTGGAAAATCTTTTTCCCTCCATACTCATATGTACTTCATTGTCAAGTGCATACTTAGATTAGATTCTTGAATTGTAATGTTGATCTACTGCTTTTTTAAAAATAAAATTTATCTGAAAATGTTCAATTGGCAGTTTTTACTGAGTTAGCCAAAGAAGTGCAGCTCTTTTTTCATATGATTAGACCTACATTTCTTCCCTAAATTGCATTTAGGTTAAATTGGTTTTATTTTTGTCCGATTTTTAATATTTAGGTATCCATTAAAAGTTGATGTCAGTTAAAGGTAATTTTTACTCTCATAGAAGGAAAAATCTTGTTATGACACTCTCCCCAATATGTAAAGCAATCTATTGGCAAAGGTGCATATATTTTTCCTTTCTGCTCGTAAGATTATATTTAATGGTAGTCTTTTATTTAATTATCAAAGACTGTCACTGCAGGCAATGCTATTGTGTCTAAGAATGTTTCTGAAAGTCATATCACTAATGAAACTTGCCAACTTGGGTATACACAAAGCTTCTCATGTCCTTTTATTAAAAGATTAATCCACATCAAGCACATGTGGATGTTTTAGGGTGAGGCTATAATACAGAATGCATAAACTGTCCCCAGGAAATTTGAAATGATTCAGGTGCTGGATGGAATTCTTTTTCCTACTCCACAGCTGTGTTCAGTAGGCCTACTGCTTGAATAAATCAGATGTCTAATCAATAAATTATTTTCATGCTCAGAAAAAAAAGATTGGCTAATGAATGTAATGATAGGTTTTTTTGTAAAAGTAAAACACTTGCATTATGTCTGTATAATGTTTTACAGTTCTCTGCTTTCATTTTTGCTGAAGTACTACTCAGCCTAACAGTTTCAGCTCTCTGAGATAAATTCCCTGTCTTCATGTTGTTGTCAACACATCAGGGTCAGCATTTCCCTCTTTTATACGAATACTGTAAGTCAGGATTTGGTCTTCCAATGGTTAGCTAGGCTCTCTACCTAAGACCACTTCCCTTCTAAATTTTCCATTAGACACTATAGGGGTAAATGTAAAAATCAAGGCAATTCATTTTAAAATTATTTTTTAAAGTGATGCCTTGTTATGTTAAACATTCCAGCTCCACCTCACAAGCCTCTAATTGTCAGTTTTCTTACACAGCAGCCTGCTCCCATCAGTCAGTGTAAAATCACCCTCTTGAAAACAGGACATAACTAGAAACTTTTGTCTTGGTCTCCATTGAGAGAGCACATTAAAAACCAAGATTAGCAGCCAGGAACCATCAGGCAAGTCGCTCTGGGTCAGGTTTGGATGACAGTATATTCACATTAAATTACTCAGTGTTGTTCCAACAGGGTCAGATTGGAAAAACCAGAAATATTATGCTTATTTGCCATACTCCTTTCAACCAAATTGAATAGGTGGCTCTATAACTTGCCAGAACAAGAAGTAGAAATGAGTCAGAGACAGGACCAACCCTAGTAAAAACGTGAATTAGGTAGTTTGACTTCAGTCCCACACCCCCTTCATGTTACATATAGTGTACCGCCCTTGTCCCCTCCTTTGGTTGGTTCTCTCTCTCTCTCTCTCTCTCTCTCTCTCTCTCTCTCTCTCTCTCTCTCTCTCTCTCTCGAAACTAGCTTCCCCTCTTTCCTCTTTCTCCTTCATTAATTACAGTTTACTGCTCTAGTATCTCCCTCAGTTTAAAATGACAACTACCTAATCTAACAAACTAACCCACACTCGTGTCAGAGAAAAGGCTGGACGGTAAGGGAATTTTATCTCTGACTCTCTCAAGATATCACCTTTGCAGATTAACTCAATGGTAACTGCAAGTGAAAGTTTGCACCCAAAGAATGAAGGTGTGGAAAATGTTTTGGTTCAGGAAGAGCCTGGAAACCCCTGGCAGATCAAATAAGAACAGACGTGTAGCCTAACAAGCAAGAGCACCGCTCCCAGTACTGTAACTAGCCCTGGGCAGTTTGAGGCCAGGGAGGGGAAACTGAGAGTTAAGTGTCAAAAGGAGGTTGCTTGGCAAAGACAAGTGCAGAATACAAAAGTATCACAACTAAATTTTTCTAACTTAGTCTAGCTAGTTCTAGTACCTAATAAGAATGAAAGAGAGTGTCTGAAACACTAATTCCAAAATCCATACAGCTTTTGGTTGCTGTTGTTGATTGATTTTTTAAAATAGTGCTATGCTGTTTACAAACACTTGTCATATGCAGATTTCATTTGATCCTGATGAATATTTACCATGTGTGGAACATCATCAGCTGTTCTTATTTCTTGCACTTTATAAACAAGGGAATTGCGGGTCAAAGAAGTCAGGTGGTATGCCAAAGTTTGCACCTGGGTCTTCTTTTCAAGGTACTGAACTTCCAGGCTGCCTCCCAACAGTTAGTTATCTGTGCCATTGCTGTCATGTAACTCGACATCCTAGGGGAATTCTCAAATTTTAAAGAGAGTCTGGCTGCCCCCAAAAGAAAATAACCTATTTATCCACTGGACCAGAGGGTAATTATAGTCCTATCTGCTTTCTACCCCTGCATTTTTTCCCTAGCTAGTTCACTTGCAAGTGTCAGTACAGCCTCATAAAGTTTTCCTTAAGCAATGTCAGAGTTTGTGCTCCAATTACCTGCTCATGTTTTGCTGGATTACTTATCTTGCTTCTGCTTCTCACCTGGGCAAAGTTCCCATCACAGTCCTCAGCCTGTAACCAAGAAGAGATAATACATTTCTGGTTTAACGGTGAGAAAAACACTAACATAGCTGGTCCAAGCCAGAATACAAATATTTCATGTTGAGACCAACACAAGAAGCCAGCTGAGAAAACACTGCTGTTTACAGTTTTGGATTAGTCCAGAATTAATTTCACCCTTGGAGATAAAAAGTGATGTTTTAAACATTGACATTTAAAGCACATAATCTTAGCATTCTGGACAATTTTTTGAAACATACAGATACATTTCCTATAAAAAACACTTAATCAAACATAAAGTAGTATATAGGCCTCAGGATGTTCATGACCTAAGAATCATCCTTGGGAAGCACTAAGTGTATCGCAGTAATTTTTATATGGGACTCCTAGTCATCCCATTCAGATCCCCAAGATTATATCCCAAGTATGTGTATTTGTGTTTATAGACATAAACTGAACACACATTTCCAGAATGGAGGGAGTCCACCTATGGATTCCCATGGGACATTATCTATTTCTCATATTTTCACCAGTATTAGATATTATGTCTTTAAAAATAGTTACAAATTGGTAGTTTTAAATGATATCATGTTTCTCTTTTAGTCTTCCTTTCTTTAGCACAGTTGTTTTATTTGCAAATATTCATTGCATTCTGTATTTGTTCTCTTGTAAATTTCCTATTCAACAATTTTTATTTTCCCAGAGCTTCATGCATGGTAGGCAAGTGCTTTACCACTGAGCTACATCCCTAGGCCTTCTTTTATTTTATTTTGAGACAAAGTCTCACTAAATTGCCCAAGCTGGCCTCAAAACTTGCAGTCCTCCTGCCTTAGTCTTCCAAGTAGATGGAATTTCAGATGTGTGCCACTAGGTCTGACTTATATTGTATTTTCTAATTGTTTATGGTTTACATATGGAAAAGCTCTTGGTTTTTGTGTTTATTTTATAACTGGCTGCTTCAACTCATGTTTTACTGCTTTTAAATGTTTTTCAGTTGATTCTTTGGGGTTTTCATATCATTTGCAAGCAAATGACAATCCTGAAGGTAAGCATTCTTGCCTTGTTCTGGCTTCAGTGGAAACAATTGCAGTATATAAAGCAAATTGGTATACCATATCTATTGGTATAACATACCTTTTTCAGAGTTCTCTATTCCAAATTCTTAAAATGTTTTTATTAGGAATGATGCTTCATTTTAGAAAATCTTTTCAGCATCAGTTGAGACATACTCTTTTCTCCTTTGACCTATTAATGTAGACAACTCTATGAAAAATTTTCTATTATCAAACTGATTCTATAAACCTGGAATAATTCCTCTTAATTTTGGCATATCATTTGTTATGTACAGCCGAGTTATATGTGTTAATATTATATTTTTATTTTTACATTATATCCAAAAGGAGATTAACCTATAGATTTCCCTTTTGTGTATCTGGTTTTATTTTAAAACTAGTCTTTCAGCTCATCCCAAACAGAGGGATTA
The DNA here is from genome assembly GCF_000247695.1 of Heterocephalus glaber. The sequence continues at coordinate 3,181,046 of NW_004624872.1, forward strand.
CTGGGGGAAAAGCCTCAGAGGCAACCACCTGAAATGGCCTTAATGCAAAAGAAAAAAAATGCTCACAACACTGTGGTTTGTCTACTTTTGTGAAAATTTATAACATCATTCTTTTCATACTTTCTGATACAACTTCACAAGTTATTGCAGGTATTATGCATATTCGTTTTCTTTCTAAAAAATACATGCATTTTCAGTGGCAGAGACAGATGTTGGATGAAGTTTTTTGTACTTCCAAGCCTAACTGTCTTACTGCCCTGAAATGACATGGACCACAACATGGAAAACTTTGGGAAAGGCTATGTATCAATTAGCTTTCCTGTCACTGGAACACAATATCCCGCACTCACAACTTACAGGTGATGAAGCTTAATTTGGCTCATGATTTCAGAGGATTCAGTCCATGGTCAACTGGTTCCAAGGTGGAAGCATCACAGCAAAAGGGCCTAGTGGAGCAGAGACATTCAGTTCATGGCAGCCAGGAAACAAAGAAGGTGAACAGTGCCAGAGAGGAAGGGGCCTGGGACCATACAGTCTCCAAACTCACACCTTATCACCTACCCAGACACAACCAGAAGTGTGCTTTATTAGTAATCTCTTAGGAGATTCCCAAACCAATCAAGTTGACACAATCAAGCTTATCTACCATAGATTGGAAAAACAAAACAATGACAACAAAAAACCACCACCAACCACGAACTCCAACCATTCTCTTGTCTTCACTCCAAAAAGGCAAGCCATCTCACTGTTATTTACTTTTTCCACACATTCCTCCTGATCCTTTGTTTGGTGTTGTTTCCCTCAACTGCATTGCCTCATCTTCACTACATTCATTCCACTACCTGCCATTTAAAGCCCAGATTAAATTTTCTTCCTCCATAACTTCCTCTTATCTGCTGCTGAACATTTTCTCTTATCTGCTGGCCAAATATTTTAGCTACAGTCTTCAAATTGTTTCAAGAGGGCTGGCTTTCTCAGGATCTCTGGTTAGCTCCTTGAAGGCAGGGACTTTATCTTAGAATTCTGCGGTGCATTCTGCATTGTGTTCAGCCCTGTGAGTAATCACTTTCAGTGCACCCTGGCAAGGCATATTTGAGGGAAGACATCCATCACAGTTATTTATTTAGTAAATGAGATAATGAAAACTCAAGTGCTAGCCAAAGGTAAATCATTACTATTAATTCCCTCATTCATCATGCATGTAGGGCAGCCTCAGGGGCTAGGGAGCCTAGGTCCGCAGCTTTCTTGGGGTAGGCAGATAAACCTAGATCTCTCCATTTTGGAGCCAGTCATGAAGGAAATAGACTCCATCAGGGCACAACACTAGGGTCTCAGACTCTATTAACTTGGGGGGGGGGTCCCCTTCCCTGAGGGGAACAGGTTACCTTGTACCTTTAAAAATAAGCCAAAAACTCAAATGGTAAGACACTATTTGCTCATGAATTCTACAATACTTCCCTGTAAATTATTGAAAGTCAGATCTTTTAGTTTTCAGAAGAGACATAGCTACCAGAATATACCTTTGTCAAATTGTAGAATGCATAGAAAAATGAAATTATTTTATTGATTATGCTAAACCTTTTGCTTAAATTTTAGGATTGCTTTCATTTCTTAGGACATAAAAATTTACTTTTTAATTTTTATTTATTTTTTTGCAAAAAATGAGTACCCAAGTTTTCCCAAGGGCCTTTCAGGGTGCGCTGCCACCACACCTTTGCGGCTCACTTTGAGCGGTGGCAAAGCTCCCCAAGCGGTTGTGGATGACCTCACCACTGCTAGGTGGCTGGGTCGTTGCAGGGAGAGGGCACGGCTCTGCTCTTTCTGTCCTCTTCCCCTGCCGCCAAAACTCAGACAAAGCCTGACGACAATTTGGAAACAAGGTTAGAGACTGGGAGGATCATTTCGACTGTTAGGGGAAGAGCAGCGGTCCTGCCCCCACCACCCCGAATTCCCCAGGCCCGTCAAGTTCTGCTTCTGAGGTGGAAGGGTAGAGACAGTCCACTGAGTCCTCAGGTTGGCCTAAAGCCCGATTCCACCCTGCAGGGACCCGGCGCGTCGCCGCCGGCCTTCCACCTGCGCTTGGGGCGCGTTGAGCCGAGTCGCGAACCAGGCCCCAGGCGCTGGTCGGCTGGTCGTCATGGGAACCGGGCGCCAGTCTCCCCTGGCGACCTTGTCCCGCGGGAGGGGCGGGTCCGAAAGCCCCACCGGCCAATGAGATAGAGAAGAGCGCAGGGTCAGGGAAGCGCGGGCCTCTGGAGCCTTGACTGACAGGCCGGGGCGGGGCCGACGCGGCCGCCTGAGGTGGAGCCCGCGGAGGGTTGGAGTCGCTCGGGCGGCCGCGCGGCGCTGAGGTGACACACCATGGTCTCTGACCCCACGGACCGTCCTGCTGGCGAGCAGCAGCGCTCCTGGGCTCTCCGCTCCGCCTCCGACGCCCGGGCCGCGCTTGGAGCCCGCTGCAGGCGCTGAGGCGCACAAGGCTCCGCGAGGTCCGTAACGCGGCACTGCGCGGCGCTCGGGCGGGCCGGGCCGGCGAGGTCGCCCGAGGGGCGTTCGAGGCGCGTGCCCGGGAGATGCGGCTGCGGTCCGCGCGCGCCCCACGCTCCCTCCAGCTCCGCGGAGAAGAGCCGGCGGGACCCGGGCTCGCGGTCGCGCGGGTGAGGACCGTGGGGGAGGCCGGAGGGCGAGAGAGCGGCGGGCGCGCGTGAGGACGGCGGCGGGGTGGAGGGCCCGGGCGGCGCGAGGCGGGCGCACGTGCGGGCGAGGCTCTGACGCTGCGCTCGGCTCCTCCTGCTGCTCAGGCGCGGGCCCCCGATCCCCAGAAGGTGGAAGGCGCCTAGTTTTGGTGTTAGTGGTGGTGGTGGGGAGATGAGATTGCATCGGGCACTTCCCTCGCCCCCGCGGGACACAGCGAGGTATGGGGCCCGGAGGGCCGCGAGGTCGGGCGGCTCCGGTGACATCGCCCCTTCGCTCCCGCGCCAACGGCTCCGTCAGTGCACTTCGGGGAAGCACCGGGTCTGCTTCGGATTTCTGCGGTGACCGAGGGACTGCGTGGTCCGGGGCCGCCTAGGAACGTGTGTGGCAGGGCCGGAGGGGCGGTGACAGGCCAAGCGGACAGTGCTTGACGCCAACTCTGTTGCTTTCCTGGTTCAAAAGCTCTCCTTCCCACAGGCTCCCCCATCCCTGTGCACAGGGTTTGATGGTGCCAGCGGAGAGTTGCAAAGCTGGAGTTGAGCTAAAGTCAGGACAGTTCTGACAAACTTTAGCTTCTTTCAATTGTGACTGCTTTGGAGAAGAGAGGGTGGATACAGATACTGTTCCTAAGGGACTTACAGCAGTGCAGTTTTCATTGCACTCACATTTCTGTGAGCCACACCGCCACACACTTCCAGCTCATCTCTGACGGCCCCGTGTCATTTTCGTGTAATTACATCTTTGAAACAACAAACGCGGTGACTTCATAGGGAGCTGCCTAGAGCTGAGTTTACCTCTCAGAAAATGGGGCAATTGGGTTTGTTTTCAAGGCGGGATCTAAACAAAATGTAGGACACCTGATCTGGGTTGAAGGACACTGGTAACTAATGAGCAAGATTTTTAAATGTGTGTATGTAGAGTTTACTAAAGGATAAGAGAAAATAAAGGTGTTGCATTATGAAACAGGCCTTGCGGTTTGCCCAAGTGTTTGACGGCTGGGTTAGCAGGGACCAGGTGAAAACTTGCTTCGTGCTCATCTGCTGCTTGCAGTGGTGCAATGTACAGATTCTTTCTTGTTTTACTATCATGAGAATGTTTTACTGAGTTGATACACATACTGCATCAGGTTTTTTGGGGGGGGGGGGGCGGTACCAGGGATAGAACTCTGGACCTTGCGCTTGCGAGGCAGGAGGCGGAACCACTGAGCTAAATCCTCGGCCCGAATCAGTGTATTCATAGAGGAGTGTTCACTAGTTTATTATCCAACCCTAAATTTATTGTAATTTTTTTGTAACATTGTGTCCTAACTTTGATATTCTAGAGGCTTTGTGGGAGTATGTGTGGGGAGAGGATGGGATGAAAGCTGAAATTTAAAAACAATTAGGGTTAGTTGTTAAGAAAAAGGACAAATTTTTTAGTGTCTTTCACTTCTACAATTAGAGAATTATGACTTCCTTTAGCATTATGTCAGTTTGTCTTTGAATTTACATTTGTCCCATCAGCATTTTTGTTCGTATACTTATATTTTGAAGGTGATTGTGCAAAAATATGACTTTTCATGTTGCAAATGACATGCACACACACACACTCACATACTCACATAAACACCCCCATTCTAAAAAGTGCCCATTTAAAGGACAGATTTTAATATTACTGTATGTGGGGTCAAACTTGTAAAACTTAACAGCTTTTTGGGGGAGGTGGTTCTGGGATTGAGCCCAGGGCCTTGGGACTGAGTTATATCCCTAGTCCATTTGCCTAAGCTGGGCCTGAACTTTCCATCCTCCTGCCTCAGCCTCCCAGGGTGCTGGGATTGTAGGTGTGTACCACCATGTCTGGCTTGAGGGATGCTTCCTGAGTGTGGGACCTGAATGTGAGAGAATTGGCTACCCTAATGTTTTAGGGTAGGTGCTAGATGTTCATCTTTGAATGAAAGGTATGTATTCTTTATTAAGAAGAGCAAGTCTTGTTTTGTCTCACCTTTAATAAGTTAGAGATTGTACGGGGAGCCATTGTAGTTTCTTCCATCTTAATTGGGTATATATTTTTCCAACTCATCTTCTTACTCAGCCCCAAAGATATTGGAGGACTATAGGAAATAAACTAGGGCTTCTTCTTTCTCTTTCTCCTCCTCCTCTGACCGAGTGTGTGATTTTAAAATAAACTACATAACATTTTTTATAGTGTGGTTAAATTATAATTAGTACTATTTGAAATAGAAAAGAAATCCAGCCTTACTACAAGCCAGTGCATTGAGAAGTTACTCCTTATCAACACACTATTATTTTGGAATGTGTTTTAGGAAAATCTGTGCCATTCATTAGAGTAGCAAGATCAGAGTATTCTCTGGGCCTCTGATGTAACCAAGTATGGCTTCTTTGAATTTATGTCCCTTAACAAGGTAGGAGCCTGAGAAAGAAAAGATACTGTGTCTCAGGATAGGTCAGTGCTGATGGCCAGGGTGGGATTTGTTGCTCTGCACCATCCCCCTTTTATGAAAAACTTGCTCAGTTTGAAAATTAAGATGGGTCAAACTGTTCAGGAGCTGGATTTTTTAAAGATAGCTTTTAACTAGTAAATTAATACGTGACTTTTAATGGCATAAGTTAAAGTATAAATCCACACTCACTACAAATCTATTATGTCAAAACTGTGGTCTCTAAACTTGGGAGAAAGAGTTCCAATAATCTTAGAGTTTGGGAAAAAACCAAAACCATCTTTAAGATCCTTCTCTGACTTGGTTTTCTGAATAACTAGCCAGTTCTAATCTGTCCAGTTGAGTTCCCAAATGTGTGACTGCAGTATCACTAATAGTTTGGAAAGCAGTAGGAGACCAGTTGTTTAATTTCTTTAGCATACAAAACCCAGCAACTCCTAAGGCTGGTGTAAATTTGAACCACAAACTTACCTTTTTTTTTTTCCCAGAGTCTGCTGTCAGATGCATACAAAGTGTGGAAATGGGGACTGGCTTACCTACTTGTTTAAGCTTGTTCGCCTTACCCTGTGTTCTAACATTGAATCCTCTTTTTTCTTTTTTATGTTTTGTTTTCACACTTGAAAGTTGTGAAAAGTTTTTGAAACAAGCTGCCTTATAATCCTTTTGCACTATAGAGTGTAAAGAACTTCACTGTCTGACAAAGGTTACAAAATCCTAGTGAATGTCTTTAACTTTTTTCTTCTTAAACAATTTAATAATACCTACCCCCAATGAAATTAAGTAATACTGTAGATGCAGGAATGGCAAGTGTAAGCTGATGCTTAATAGTATTTAATTTCCTTCTTTGTTAATGATCTTTTTTTGAAAACTAACATTTAATAATTGCAAAAACTTAATGATGGCTACCCAAGTAATTTCTGAATGTCTAGAATCTGTAACTCATATTTAGCCTCAGATGTTTTGACTTCAAGTTGGGTTGTCTAAAGACCCTGTTCACCTCCTGATAGCCAAGAAATGTCTTGAGTTGCATACTACACCTGGGTTTACTGAAGTTTCTAAGTTTTCTTTGTATTTTAGTGGCACTCAACTATGGCTCTATGTTAGACTCAGCTGAATAGCTGTAAAAATTTTTTGTACTCAGATATCAACCCAGGCTGATTAAACCAGAATTCTTTTTTTTTTTTTATGATACTGGGGATTGAACTCGGGACCTTGTTCTTTCGAGGCAGGTGCTGGAACCACTGAGCTAAATCCCCTGCCCTAAACCAGAGTTCTTAAGGGTTGAGATTCAGGCAGTTGCATTTTAGAAACTCCTTAAGAAATTGCAACAAAGGCCGGGGATTTAGCTCAGTGGTTTTGCCGCCTGCTGCACAAGTGCAAGGACCCGGGTACCAAAAAAAAAAAGAAAGAAAAAGAAATTGCAACAAAGAGCCAATTTGGGAACCCATGTTCTAGGAATTGAGTACTGTATAGAAAATTTAGTTTCACAAATGCAGCAACATTTTTATGTTGTCTTGTAAATCACAATGTTTTAAAAAGTGTAGACACATCTGTGTATATGACCATCTACAGGATTTTTTTACTGTTTAAATGAAAATTTAAGGTACAAATACCTAACTAAAGTTCCCTATGGCAGTGTTATTCAGATTTATAACTTAAAATATAGTGTTATTTTTTCATATTTTTTTAGGTGAAAAGAAATACCATATTTTTGTGTTTTTTGGTTTGTTTTTTTTTGGTACTGGCGATCAAACTCGGCACCTTGCGCTTTTGAGGCAGGCGTTGGAAATTTTTGATGATTACATTACCTCTTTCCTTGATCTGTTGTACATAGTTACAGGGTTTTCCTTTTCAAAGTAAGAAATTTAGTACCCTCGTTGTTATTTAAATCAATATGCTCTAAATCTAAAGGGCTTTATCGTATACCACAAAAGTTTTAGGTCTGGAAATGTAATGTACCAAACACTGAAAACAGAAACAGTTGTCATTCCAATTCAAATGTTAGGACTTGATTAAAGGTTTTCCTTTTTGACAAAGATCATTTTTTTCTTTACCTATGGAGACCCTTAGTTATTAAATGACATAATCAAAATTTTCAATAAAAAACTGACTTATTTTAATGTGAATGTACAGATGCAAGAGAAACTTATTTTTCCCACACAGAAGGGCATCCACTTTGAAAAATAAAATTGCTACAGAATTTCAGACAGTTGGAAGCTAGCTCTGTCTCATTGCATTTAATGGCGATTGCCACTTGTTAATGACTGATGGACAGCTTAGAAGAAACTAATATGTAGTTCATCCCACCTGTACCCTCTCATTAGGACCCCTAAAAAAGATGTCTTTTAATCAAAGTTTTATTGGCTTAGTGAGTTTTTCATATAGATGAGAACAAAAATTAATTTTAATTACAGTATTCTTTCTTGATGGGTGCTGTGTGTGTGTGTTTCAGCTAGCCTACTCAGATCAGGTAAATTTGCACACAGAACATTGGGGATTATGTTGTTGAAAGCATGATGGACGGAAACTTTTGCAAACAGTATCATTTTTCATGTCTTAATGTTTCTCTCCCTAGTTGTAGTATTGTACATGGAATAAAAATGAAACATTCTTGTTGAATGATATGAATTAAGTTTAGAACAATTATGTAACCTGAGACGGTAGTAAAGATACTCAAAATTGCATTTTGTTTCTTTTTTTGTTTCTTCTTTTTTGGTACCGGGGATTGAACTCTGGTCCTTAGCTTGCACGACAGGTGGTGGATCCACTGAGCTAAATACCCGGCCCTTGTTTCTTTTTTTTTTTGAAGAGTCTGAGAATTTTTAAAAAATAAAATAGTCCTTTAAAGAAATTTGGTTTCTTTTAGCACTGTGTAAGGGTTACGTTTGGTTCTTTTAGAAAAATATCATCTTGAAAATAAACATTTAAATTATTTAAGGATAATTAATTTTATATCAGTATAGTTAAATATTTCTTCTGAAAACTGTAATTCTTTTTTTTTTTTTTTTTTGTACCGGGGATCAAACTCAGGTCCTTGCGCTTGCGGGGCAGGCAGCGGAATCACTGAGCTAAATCCCCGGCCCATGTAATTCATTTTTTTGAAGAAAGAAAATAATCAGTATTTTGGAAAAGAAATTTTAGTTTGGAATTACATATTATTTTCCTCCTCAGTTCCTGATGAGCAAATACGCAGTTTCATGGAATTATTTGAACATAATATTGATAAAATTCACTCTTCGTGCAGTCTGTTTTATTTTGATGATTTTTTCTATACTTGGTTCGTGGCATGAGTTTATAGCAATAATTTATGTGTAAAATATATCAGTTATCTAAGAACTGTATTAAAATTTATCAAGGGTGAAAAATTATTCCTTTTAGCTATACTTTAAGGTAAAATAATTTTATTTTTAAATCTGAAATATTTTCAAAGTCAGTACAATAAATATGATGGAAACTTTTAATTATCAAATCTAAATCACATAGAACTGCATTGTAAATATATACCATTCATTTAATGTTCAAGGAGCTTTGAAATTCCTGATCCTCCTGCCTCAGCCTGTGGAGTAGCTGGGATTACAGGCCTGTGCCAGTGTGCCCTGTTTATGTTCATAGTTTATAGTATATAATTCTTAGCATCTCCATGAAAAGTCTAGAATGTTTTATTCTCCAATATTAAGATTTAATGGTGTCAGGTGTGGTGACACCCCTGTAATCCCAGCTACTTGGGAGGCTGGGGTAAGAGGATTGGCAGTTTAAGGCCAACCTGGGCAATTTAGCAAGACTTGGCCTTAAAATTAAAAAAAAAAAAAAAAAAAGGGCTAGAGATGTAGCTCACTGCTCCTTAGATTCAATCCCAGTTCTGCAAAAAACAAAATAAAACAAAACCCCCCAAATGGGAATTTCCTTCAATTTTTAAACACAAAATATTTTATGAGGTCACATAATATATTCCATTCAATGTGTGAATGAAGACTAAACTGAGCTCTTTATTTTTTTAATAAAAAAAATAAAATTTTGTAACCAGATGAGAGAATAACAATAGTTAATACACCATGTATTGTTATCTTCAGAGTAGTTACTTAGAGTAAAAGTCATAAACCAAAAAGATTTTTACAAAAATAAACCGAACTCTTTTAAAATAAAATTTCATTGAATCTTTCTCCATGTTTGTGTCAGTATATCAGGATTTCTCTAACTTCAAAGGAATTTTAAGATTGTATTAAGATACTATGATTAAATAAAAATAGGCATCCCCCTGCAGGGATACTAAATAATCACTTAGATGGGCCACACCATTTTGGGTATTTTTCTAGTAATAGGAATAATGAATCTAGGCCAGTCTAACCACATTCTTATGCAGTTCCCTTTTTTGATGGTTCCTCACTCATAAACTCATATTCTCTGCCAGGCACTCTGTAGGCACTGATGATACACAGAAAGGACACATTTCCATGCTGCTTGAGAGGCTCATTGTGCTCACTGTAAGGTCACTGCAGTGAATTATTTGTGGGGCTTCCTGCAACAGTTAGAAATGGCAGTAGGTAGTAATTCAAAAGATGTAGCACAATAATAGCCTAAAGATGGTTGGGATTTTTCTTTAATGTATCATACAGTCAGCCCAGGCATTAACCTCCAGTACTGGTTTAGTGGCTTCAAGTGAATCCAGACGTGTGATTTTCTTCTCAATTTCTGTAATCCATGGCTTTTATTCTCAAAGTGGCTTCTTGGTTGCAAAACGGCTGCCAGCTGTTCAAAATGTCATTCCAGACAGAATGTGGAAGAAAGGAATATGACAAAGATAATGTGATCTTCCAAATCATTCAGGATCTTGTAAAGAATTTTCTTGAAAGCTTTACCCAATGATTTCTTTTGACCACCCCTGCTTGTAAGGAAGTTCAGAATTGTAGTTTTTTGCTAGACATTTGCTTATTTCAAAACAAACTGAAGAAAATGTTGGAGACCCAGTTATATTTTACTCTAGACTTCCTGGCATCTGGTCTCTGCTTTAGGGTTCATGGAATTTGATTGTCATAAACATAGAAAATTATATAGACTATCTGCCTGGTTTCTCTGGGACAGGGAGCTTGATTTTATTGATTTATACTTGATATCTAGCACACAAATGATGCTAGTAGAGGACCTTGCCCCCGTGAGTAGTGAACGCAGTGGGTTTACTTGGGGGGCCGGGTACAGAGCCACTGAGATTATTTGGTACTTTGTTCTTTTTGTTGTTAATTCCTTGTGTTATGATTCATTCATAACAATTTTTTAAAAATCAGTACTTTGTCAAATACTAAATCTAGTAAATGTTAACCTTTTAATAAAGCAAAAGTAATATATACATTTATATCTATTCATAAGTGTTTAGCTTTTGTGAAAACTGAATCCATATAGTGTAATGATTTGTTTGTTCACATTTGACCATAAGTTAGGAAACAGTATGGCAGAAAGAGTTCAGATTTTGAATTTAGTAGCCTTGGGTCTGAGTTTTAGCTCTTTGAACAGTGATTGTGATAATTTCTTTCTCTCTGTTCTATAAAAGGGAAATAACATCTACTTGACAGGGGTTTGCAAGTTTTATTTCTAAGTCATAAACATGTAAAATGATTGGGCATGGACTATCAGTTCAGTTTACAAGAATTCTTTACCTTTAATTTCATTCTTCTGCTGCATTACTGAGGGAAATAGCAATTTAAGAAAACTGATTAATAAGCAGAATGTAGTGTGGCACGCCTATAATCCTAGCAGTCTGGGAGCCTGAGGCAGGAGGATCAAACCTGGGTAATTAAGAGATTGGACAATTTAGGGATTTAGTGAGACCCTGTCTCAAAAAAGTCTGTGGATGTAGTTCAGTGTGAAGGCCCTGGGTTTAATCCCTAGTACAAAAACAACAAAAAACACACAAAAATGCAAAATTTGATTAGTAATGCTTAACAGAAGCATGGCTTTGTATTTCTCAGATTTTAACTTCTGCAGTTCAAATTGTTTTGAGCAAGCTCCTGATTGTGCTTATTTATGTAAGCTCTTTTTAGGCAGAAGAGCTATATATAGGTTGCTTTAGGAATAAAATGGTTAACATTTTAAAGGAAACAAAATAGGTAAATCTGTCCTTGAGTATGAAGAATATGGAAATTGGTAGAAAAATACCCACAGTATTTGACTGTAACTAAAATTGCATTTACGAGTAATATAAATGAAATTGTGTGAATCGTTCATACTTACTGTAAAATATTTAACTAACCAGTCTGTGCTCAGAATTGTTTTCTGTATTTTGATACTGAAGAAGAAAATCAAAACAGTTCCTACCAAAATTTCTTTTAAAAAGCACAGGGAAGATAAGAAACTATTATAGATTGTAAAACAGTGAGTAAGTACAATAAAAGTCTGAAGGAAGAAAGTGTGATCTGATCTAATCTGAGGATTCATTTGGGAAGTGAGCTTGTATGAGCTGAGCCTTGAAGACATCTTTAGATGTCTGGGAATGAGCATGCTGTGTCCTGGACCAAAACAAAAGATAAGCCTCAGGGAGTTCAGGAGAGAGGAAGTGTTTAAAAAGAAGCCCTGGAGCAGGCATGTGAAAGTAACAAGGGGGGAGACTCAGAAAGGAATGTCTGAAGAGGAAAAGAATTTGGAAAGTATAATGTGAAAGTGTGTTTGGAGAGTGGGGAGTGCTTGATTGTAGTTGCAGATGCGGCAAGGAGCCAATGGAAAAGACACAGGAAAAGTATGTAGAAGAAAAAGAACACTGACTGCCTGAATATTGTTATCTTCAAAACTTTACTACTTTACTACATTGATATGAAGGGGGATAGGGAAGAAATTGAAATAGTGGATGATATTTGGTGGCAAAATAAATGAGAATTGGATGACCTGGGAAATTTCATAGAATCAGGAAAAATTCCCTTTTTAAGATTGTAAGTGGTGATAAAAGTTTCTATGAGCTCATTTAAAATGATAGACTAAGAATCATCTCCTTTTAAGGAGGATCTATCATGATAGGAAGGAATGAGATGTAGGTAGAACTATTAGTTTTAATCACGAAGGCAGCAACTTTTACCCTGAGAATGAAGGGAAGGCTACAAAGACTGATGTGGGCCTACTGATGAGTGGAATGAAAATAAAGCGCTGAAAGAGAATTGCTCTGATCTTCAGAAAGTACTGTCAGAAGTGACAACAGCTTTCAGGAATGATTTGGGTAGTAAGAAATGGAAGCTTATTAAGGGGAGAAGTTAAGCTAGAAATCATCACTGTTGGAAAAGTTATGAGAGATTGATAAAGGATTTAAGAGGGCTTATCAATTTGAGGTTGAATATTTCAAATAATAATAGCCTCAGTCCACATCTGAAGAAAATGAAGAGTAAAATACAGAGATAATTGCAGTCTATAGTAGTCAAATAAAATATGGACCCTGGAGTAATGAGGAAAATCACTGAGGCTGGGAGGGTTGGGTGAAGTGGAAAGTAAGTACTTTACTCAGTACTTTCTGAATATGCCCAGTAAGCTAGCTATTGATTGAAGTAAATATATTGATCATTTTGGACTAGTTGATAATTAGTACAAGCTGACAAAAGATCTGGACTCTGAATAAAATGTGTGCAACACTTGCTTACTTGACAATGCTATGTGGGTTTACTGTTGCTTGGCTCACTTACTCTGGCATTAGGGATTGTATTTAAAATGAGCCATCTAAATTATAAATTCATAAAAATTGTTTAAATCAAAATCTCATTCTGTTCAGTGTTACGCTATCATACTTTCTTTTAAAGGGTACTGAGGTACATCTCCAGCCCTTTTAAAATTAAAAACAATTTTTGTTTTGTTTTTAAGATTGAATCTGGCCAAGTTACTAGATTGCCCAGTCTGAGCTCAAATTTGTGATCCTCCTGCCTCAGCTTCCCAGAATGCTAGGATTACAGGCATGTACCTCCACACTGATCCATAGTTGGGTTTTTTATTTTGTTTTGTTTTATTTTTGGTATCCAGGATCGAACTTGGGACTTTGCGCTTGTGCAGCAAGCACCAGAACCACTGAGCTAAATTCCCGGCCCCATAGATGGGTTTTTAGAGTTTTTGTTTTTTTTTTTTTTGGTACCAGGGATTGAACTCAGGACCTTGTGCTTGTGCAGCAGGCGCCAAAACCACTGAGCTAAATCCCGGCCCAAGATGGGTTTTTAATTAGCCATTAGTGTTATTTTTCTGTCAGTTTTTATGCTTGCTTATTTATTATGATAATCATTAGTATTCAAAGTTAAATGAATTGGAAACACTTTTTGCAAATTGCTTTGATTACAAAAGAACTTTCTATTCTCCTTAGAAGTTAGCATTGTTGGGGCCGAGGATTTAGCTTAGTAGTTCTGCAGCCTGCCTGGAAAATGCAGGGTCCAGAGTTCGATCACCAGTACCGAAAAAAGAAAAAAGAAATTAGCATTGTACTGAGCAGGTTTTTTCTAAAAGGTTTTGAAATGAATCCAAGCCTTCCATTTTAAGTTCAGATAAATGTTTTATCTGGTGTAGCATCGAATGTGTTGCAATTCAGTAAACACATTTAGTATTTTACCCACTCAGGGGTTGATACAAACTTTTTAAATTCCAGAAATAACATCATGAAACTCCCTTAGCTATTTGCAGATACTAATTTGATAGCCTAAAGTCACCTAGTTGATTATGGATTAACAGCAAAATTTAGTGTAGTCCTTTAAGATAGTGTCTTAAGTAGCTGAGCCTTCTGAGGCACTCTCATTGCTTTGATGAATAAGAAATGCATAAAAGTAGCCAGTGCAAATGCAGATTTTCTTTTCTGCTACTTTTCCAACTACTTTTTTTTTTTTGGTGCTGGCAATTGAACTCTGGACCTTGTGCTTACGAGGCAGGTGCTGGAACCACTGAGCTAAATCCCCGGCTTTTCTGCTACTTTTAATGTTACCAGATATTTATAAGGGGGAAAAAAAACCTCAAGAGGGAATAATGTTTTTCTAGTATAAAATTAACTTTTAAACAGCTCCCTCTTTTTTTTTTTTTTTGGTACCAGGGATAGAACTCAGGTCCTTGCGCTTGCAAGGTAGGTGGCGGAACCACTGAGCTAAATCCCCGGCCCTTAAAATTAACTTTTGATTCACTTAGCATCTGTATTTAATTGGCTTGTTGTGTTGTGGGAAGACAATAAGCAACACTCGCAAATTAAAGGAGAGGTTTACTTTAACTCATGGTTTCAGGGGATTCAGTCCATATTTGGCTGGCTCCAAGGCAGGAGCATCATAGTGGAACCGGGTGTGGTGGACCAAAGCTCCTTATTAGTTCATGGCAGTGGGGAAGCTGTCCAGGGGAGCTGTTCCTGAGAGGAGGGGCTGGGGGCCAGATAGACTTTAAGGCCACACTCCCAGTTGCCTCACAGATAAACCCAGAAGTGTGCACTGCCAATCCCCTGGGCCACTCCCAAGCCAATCAAGTTGACAGAATGACGCTTAACCTTCATAGCATTTCATGTACGTTATATTGGAAATTTTAATCATGTGAAAAATATTTAACCTGTCTCAAGGTAAATAGTTGCAATGCATTATGCTACAAGGAGCTAAACTTACGATTTGTTTAAAACTGTTATTTAATCTGGTTGATTTGTGTTGCTGGGTATTGAACCGAGGGCCCTATGGCTGCTAGACTTATCTTTTTAAAAACTTAATACTTAAATAACCTTAATAATAAGGAATGTTATAAATATTTTTATATCTTCATATATAATTTTGCAATTTTTTTGTACTACATGAAAGATTTTTTTTCCATTTAGTTTATCATGAAAGATATATATATATATATATATATACACATATATATATATATATTTTTTTTTTTTTGGTACTGGGGATCAAACTCGGGTCCTTGCACTTGCAAGGCAGGTGGCAGAACCACTGAGCTAAATCCCCAGCCCCCATGAAAGATATTTTTAAAGCCATGTTGCAGCAGTCTGTGAATACAATCTGTGCCATCATGCTTATAGATTAAGCCAATAGGTTATATACAAACCATACATCTAGATGTTTTCTTATCTTTCAAACCACCTAAATGAACACTAAAGATGATTACAATGATAAGGTTCTTTTCAGTTATTTATTGTATGTTAAGCACTCTTTTAAGAATTTGACACATAGGATATTATTTCTTTTTACACCGATCCTGTGAGGTAGATGCTATTTTTCCTGTTACACAGATTTGAAAAACAAAAACAAAAACAAAAAAACAGGCTCAGGGAGGCTTAATGAGTTGGTGGTAGAGCAGGTATTAGAATCACAGTTGGTCTGATTTCACAGCCAATTATCTTAAATAATGTCTTTTAAAATGAGTTGTATTAAGGCGAGGCAAAAAAAAATCACCTCAGTTTATATGAGAAAGATGAAAGAAACTTCAGCACTCTAATTTGGAATCTAAATTTATGAGATTGCCCATTAGCTTTTAAACAGTTTTATTCTTTTTTTTTTTTTTTTTTTGGGTACCAGGGATCGAACTCAGGACCTTGTGCTTGCGAAGCAGGCAGCAGAACCACTGAGCTAAATCCCCGGCCCTTAAACAGTTTTATTCTTAAAGTGATGCATGGCCCCCTCCTCCAGGGTCTTCATCTACTAATCTGTCACTTAGGTCTTCACAGCATTGAGTTCCTATTCATCTGTTGAGTGAAGTAAATAAAGGGTCATTTTGAAAATCATAAAATGTTTAGATGTGCTTTTGCAGCGTTATTTATGGTGGTGTAAAATTGAAAGCAATGTTATTAGCTTATAGAGGAATGATTTAAAGTATTCTAAATTCTTACAGAATTTTGTGATCAGCAAAAGTTATATTGATAAGGAACTCTTTGTAACGTGGAAATAAAATATTCAATTAAAAACAGGTTAAAATGGTAAATAAAGCATAATTATAGCCATAGATCTTGTTTTGCTTTATTTTTTATGAAAACTTTCATTTAAAAAGGCCAGAAAGAGACAAAAAAGCCCAAAATGGTGATTTTTTTTTTTTAAAAAAAGGGAAACCAACCTATTTTAGGAGTAGAATATTAGATTATGAAGACATTTTGAGGTATAGAATCTGTTGAGGTGAGAAACAGATTTTTTTTCTTTTAAATATGGAATAGTCTTGCTAATTCTCATGCTTTGTATTACTTATCCAGTTCTTTCTTTAGACAAATTAGATATACTTGGCTGAATTACTGTTTTACAAAGATATTCAGGTAATAATAATGATAATTATAAAATGTACTGTTGATGTAGTAAAAATGTAATTCTTCAGAACAATCCTTTCTGGACTTTTACAGGTATGGAAACTGATTTGAAGCTAGAGTAACTTACCTGAAGTAAAGTGGATGGTCAGTGGGAGAGAGAGTATTTTGTATGTAGGCAGTCTGGTTCCAAAGCCTGTAACCTTAAATACTACACACTATTTTAATAGTAAAGATCATTTCTAACTTTTAACTCAGGGTTGCAAGTAATGAACTTATTAAGGTGTGGTCATTAAGAATAGTTTATGACCGAGTCTCAATTTCATGATTAATGCATTTAAAATTTGTCCTTTGGTTTGGTTGACAGCTATTATTTACAAAGTCCCAAACTGTTGTGACTGCAAACAAAGTTTCTTTTCTTCTCCTTTGAATCAACTCTTTCAGTAGACTTGGATGTGGTCCTTTAAAAGTTCCTGATAAGAGAACTACAAAAGTTTGTGGATTTTAGCTTATCAAATGGTTTTAAAATTCATTCAGTCTTGTTGGTTGACATTTGCTTTTATTTGAAGAAGTGGAATTTGTTTCCTAGAATTCTTTGAGACAAAAAATTAAAATCACTATTAACTGTTTCCCTTAGGTGACTGTTTATATCCTTTTTTCTTTTTTTTTGCTTAAGACTTACATGGACTATCAATATGCAAATAGTTTAGATGGTCACACAGTTCTTCCAATAAATAAACAGTTTTGTCCTCTAAAAGACATGGAGTATATAAACTCTAGTAATTAGAGCAGATAAAAGCTTGTTTTATAATCTTAAATATATTTTTTCTGGATAGATAAAACTTGTACATTATACAAAATTTAAGTCTTGTTTCTATTTTTATTGTGAGGCATCCCTCCCTGGGGTGCTTTTCTGTAGTGTTCATTCCCATTAACATCAAACCTAGGAGGAAACATTAGTGACATCCCAAATTGTTGTTTTAGTCTTCCTTACCATGAAACTATATATATGATTAAAAGTGTGTCCTCCATCCGCATGCACTGGGATGAAACTTAGGGCCTCATGCAAGCTAATCAAGCTCTGATACTGAACTACACTAGCAGCCCTAGTAGATGTTTTTTTCTTTTTCTTTTTTTCTGGTACTGGTAATTGAACCCAGGAACCTCATACCAGGCTATAAACTCAGCCCTGTTTAGTTTTTATTTTTTTTAAAAGAATTTATACAAATTCTTTTTTTTGTATGTTAAATAGCACGACTTCATTTTCCTGTTAAATCTCCTCATAGTCAAACCTTTCTCAAATTTTTGACCCATTAATCTCATTCTTTCATTAGCCATTAAAAATGTTAGTAAAAACAAACTTGGAGTAGCACTACTCCTATAATATTTAAGTTGAAAGTTTTCTTTCAACTGGAATTGATCAATATTGGATACAAAAATTGAAAGTTGGATCATTTTATGGTCCAAAGGGGAATTTAGATTTATTTCATTTCCTTTGTAGAGCGCAAGGATATAAAGAAGTTAAGTGTATAGCAATTTTTAAAAACATATTTGTTCTTCTGGTTTCCTTGGTTTGAAGATGAATAGTGAAGACTAAGTATGAAGTTACTGTTATTATGTACCTAAAGTTCAGATTTTTTTTTTTCCCTGCTTAAATGTGGTGCATTGAGAGTAAAGGTGTTCCAGAACATAATTTGCTGGTCACATCATTTCAGTTTTTTGTTATTATGCTTAATCATGTGTGTACCTTTTGAAACAAGCAAAATGGTACAACAGATGATTTGTAAGGATAAGCTATGTATGAATTACCTATGAATTTAAAAAAAAATAAACATTTTGGGGTACTTTCTGAAGCCACAGGAATCTGTAATTTAAAATTGTGTCCCGTTGACTATGAGTATACCTCAGTGCTAGAGAGCTTGTCTGACGTGAACAAGGCCCTGGGTTTAATCTTCAGCACTGAAACAAAACAAAACAAAATAAAACAGAATAAACTTAAAATGTGTCTCAGCTAGGCATGGTGGCACACATCTGTAACCTCAGCACTCTGGGAAACTGAGGCAGGAGGATCACAAGTTCAAGCCAACCCCAATGGGCAATTCAGTGACTTAGCAAGACCCTGTCTCAAAATAAAAAATAAGAACTTATTTTCAATGAGAAAAAAGTACTGAAGAAAAAAAAAGGTGTCTCAAAAACAGATTTCCTACTATTGGAACATTTTCAATGAATCTTTCTAGGAATCTTGTCTTTAAAGAAATTAGATATTTTGGTTGTGCTTTTATATGATTCTGTAAGTTTCAAAATGCCAATTTATTGGAATATTATTATATATACTTAAGATCAAGTATCACTATCCTAAATGCCTAGAGGGGCAAAGAAGTGCAAGTGTTTGGGGAGGAAAGCAATAGTGATAGAACCGTAGTGAACTTGTTAACAAGCTTGACCATAGCTAATGTGGGCATCACCAAGAGCCCTACACCATCTCCCAGTGTCTTCCCCAAGATTTTTATATGAAATCTAGTGTGTGAAATTTTGTAATTTATAAATATTGGCCATGAATGCAGACTTTTGCAAATTGGCATAGGCCATCACTCTGAAGACCAAACAAAATATGTGTAGGCTAGGTAAGTCCATGGGCCACCAGCTGGCAATTTATGCTCTTATTATCTTAGCCTTATACTTGATGAATTGTCCATATTTTGTTTTGACATTTATTAAGAGATAATGGTTCTAGATATCTGCTTTAATATTTCACCTTAGCATATTAGTTTAGTAAATACTGAGTTTTGTATAGAAAGAACAAAGATGAGATCCTAATATGTATGGAAGATGATGTCTTATGTATAAATTTTCAGATACTTGGTTTCCATGATTGAAAAAATTTATTCTCAATCTTTCCTTCTCAAGGCCTGCCATTCTTCCTTTTTTCTGCCTTCACAGCCAGTATCTCCCCATTCTTCCCATGAATATTCTTTTCATTTGTAAGAATTATAAAAGAAAAACCCTTCTTAGAGAAACTCTATAGAAGAAAAATCACTTTGTGAGAACTTAGCTGCACAAACTTCCATTCTTCCTTGTAGCATTAAAATTCCTTAGCCTTAATACTGTTTCTTTCAAGTATGCTTTTTAAATAGAAGAATGACTTCCTTTAAGGCTGTTAGTGAAAAGATCCACAGAAATAATCTAGAGGAGCAACCTCTTAACCATGTCAGATTTGACCCCAATCCATCTGGAATAATTGAACTGAGACACCATTTACTCTAATTTAGTACAGAGGAATAAACATAACCCAGTGAAACATCTAGCCAAGATAGGATAACAAGGTGAAATTTACCCTCCCACCTACAGCAACTAAAATACAGATAAAATATCTGAGACAATTTTTAAGACACTAAACATTATGTAATGAAAGACAGTGACCCCAAAGAGAAAGAAACACGATGAGGGTTGTAGAGGTCCCAGCTTACTGCCTTGAGAGAGTTTTTCCAGGATGTGGTATGTGGTAGGGGAAACTTGGTAGGGAGCGCTGAACTCTGTTCCCAAAAATGGAGTTGAAAGTCTGGGAGCCCAAGGTGGTTAGAACAAAGAGGGCAGGGAACCAGAAAGATGAGAACTTCGGAGTGAAACATTGGAGATATCCAGAGGGATCCCCCTCAGGTCTTTAGTGGAGTACTCTGTATTACATGCCTGTGAGGAAACTGCCAGAGGCTTGGGAAAGAACCACACTAGAAGATTGAAAGATTGCCAGGAACAGCACCTGTTTTCACAAGGTAGACCAGAAAAACCTCGAGTCATGAGGCACTGGGGAGAGCATGCAGAAGAATCTTGACTAGTTGAAAGAGTAATTGGCCCTTGGCTTTTGCTGTCTTCCGCCACCATGAACTGTTGCCCCTCTGCCATGTGCCACCTTTCCCTAAAGCCAGCTGATTATGAACTAAAACCTCTACAAACTGTGAGCTAAATAAACCTTTACCCCTTTGAAAAAAAAAAAAAAAGAGTAATTGGCCCTTGACTACTATAGACAAGCCTAGCAAACTTTAAAAATAAGACCTGAAAGGATCACGTTTCCAATGTTTAAATAATTTAACTTCATCCCTGAGCAAAACTCAAGACTATTTACTGTCATTTTAAACCTAACAAGATAAATTTCACAGTAGGTAGCATCCTATCAAAAATTTTTATGAACACAAGCAGAAGAATATGATCCATGAAGAAAAAATAAATAATCAAAACTAGAACTGACATAGAGGTTAGCAGTAGCAGGCATTACATGAGAATATTTTTATAACTATTTTATGTATTCAGAAGTAGAAACTCCAGGGATTAAAAATTGAACGGAGCACCAGTGGGTTGTACAGTAACTTTAAGTGACCAAATACATGTGAAATTTGAGTCTCTAAAGGAGAGGAGAGAGGGGCATGATAGAAAAAAATTTTGAAAAAGTATGGCTGTAACTTTTCTAAATGTTATAAAAACTATAAACCTGCAGAGTCAGAATGTCCATGAACACCATGAATGTGAAAGATGAAGGAAGTTACACCAGGAACTCATATTTAAATTATTCAAAAACTGTGATAAAGAGAAAAATTTAAAGGCTGCTATGAGAAAACACACGTTATGTACAGAGGAACAAAGATAAGGATGTTAACAGATAAGGGTTCATACACTGAAGTCCTAATCCCCAAGTGACCACATTAGGAGATGGTGTCCTGAAAGTGGAACCATCATGATTGAGATTAGTGCCTTTAAGAAGGAGACCTCATAGAGCTAGCTAGACCCTTTTACAGCTAGAAGATGCTATTTATGAGAAAGCTTTCAATAGACACTGAATCTGCCAGTACCTTGACCTTGGACTTCACAGCCTGCAGAACTGAGAAATATCTGTTGTCTATAAGCCTGCCCAATTTGTGGTATTTTGTTACAATAGCCCAAAAAGATTAAGAAAAGTCTGGAAAAATATACAATGCTAACACTAATAAAAAGAAAACTGGCTTATGTTAATACTAGACAAAGTAAATCTTGGGACAAAGACTCACCAGAGTAAAAAGTATCATTTTGTATGATAATAGAATCAGTTCATCAAATCTTAACTTAAGTACTGCGATGGTTAATCTTGTTTGTCAAGTTCATTGGCTTGAGAGATGCCTAGGAGATTGATAAAGGACACTTCTGAATATGGCTGGGTGAGTCATGGGTGCCTGATGTTGGGGGCCAAATCTGGCCCAGCTCCTCTTGCTAGGGCTCTTCCCTTGCTCTCTGCTTCCTAGCTGCCATGAGGCAAGTAGCTTTCCTCCATCATGCTGTTTCTGCCTTGGAACCCACCACCAGTAGACTGTAACCCCTGAAACTGCGAGCCAAAAGAAACCTTTTTTTGTCGGGGGGGAATCTGGGATCAAACTCTGGACCTTGCGCTTGCAAGGCAGACGGAGGAACCACTGAGCTAAATCCCCGGCCTGAACCCTTTTCTTTAAGGCATGTATGTTGGATATTTCATCCTAGCAACAGAAAGGTGACTGATCATGTACCTAAAATAGGGCCAGGGGATTTAGCTCAGTGGCAGCGCACCTGCCTTGAAAGCCCAAGGTCCTCAGTTAGGTCCCCGGTACCCCCCCCCCCCGCAAAAGATGTTCCATAAGGAGATAGCTTGTGCCATTAAGATGTATTATATAGCTGGGGATTTAACTCAGTGGTGCTGTGCCTGCCTTGTAAATGTGAGGTACCGAGTTCAATCCCTGGTACCAGAAAAAAAAAATACCTAAAACAAAGCTTTAAGATACATGAAGCAGGGCTGGGGATTTAGCTCAGTGGGTCTGGTGCCTGCCTCACAAGCGCAAGGTCTTGAGTTTGATCCCTGGTACCAAAAAAAAAAAAAAAAAGATACGTGAAGCAAAACCAGATACGACCGAAGGAAAATGGACAAATGTACGGTTGTAGTTGGAGGTTTTAATATACCTCTCAGTAGCTGACAGACAAGTAGACAGAAAAGCAGTAAGATACAGAAGACTTTAACAACACATCAGTTAACCTTACCTAACTGAAGACAGGTACCCAACTACAGCCCAGTGCATATTCTTTTATAGCACACACACAGTATTTACCAAGAGAGTTTACATTCTGGATCATGTTCTGATAGATTTGAAAGTATTCAGTAATATAAAGCATCTCAGAAAAATCCCCAAGTATTTCAAAACTAAATTACATACTCCTAAATATCCCATGGCACAAAGAGGAATTGAGAAAAGTATACTGTATGGATTACAAATGAAGGTGAAAAATATAAAAAAATGTGTAATTTAAGTTCCTAAAACAAGATAAGGGGAAAATTTATAGCATAAAATTCCATACTGGGAAAGAAAGAAGTCCCAAACTAATGATCTCATCTTTAACTTAAAGAAGCAAAGTAGTACATAATAAATAAATTGTGTGCGTGCGTGCGTGCGTGCGTGCGTGCGCTGAGGATCAAACCCAGAGCAGTCTACCACTGACCTACATCCTCATCCCCTTTTATTTTTTATTTTGAGACTGGCTCTTGCTTGGTTACCCAGGCAGGACTAGAACATGCAGTCTTTCTGCCTCAGCCCCCCTTATTGCTGGGATTATAGACATCCCCACTGTACCTCGCTTGTAAGTAAAATTTTAAAAAGGACTGGTCGCCGCCTGCCTCGCAAGCACAAAGTCCCGAGTTCGATCCCCAGTACAAAAAAAAAAAAGGACTGGGGATGTAGCTCAGTGATAGAGTACTTACCTAGTATGTGTGAGGTTCTAGATTTAGTTTCCAGTAGCAGAAAATTTTTTAAAGAAGTGAATACAAGAATCAACAGAATAACGATCAGAGAATAAATCAATAAAATAGAAAAAAGATTAATAAAATCCAAAGCTAGGTTATCAAGGAAACCAATTAAACAGACTGCTCAGGAAAGGGAGAAAACCCAAATTACCAATATCAGGAATGAGGTAGTATCCTCTATCTGTACTATTTAATAGAAGGAAAAAAGGAAGGCAGAGGTGTGGGTCAGAGATAGAGCACATGTT
The DNA here is from genome assembly GCF_000247695.1 of Heterocephalus glaber. Next base: position 3,204,409 of record NW_004624872.1, read on the forward strand.
CAACATGCCCGAGACCTTGGTTGCAATCCTCAGAGCTTGAAAATATCATAGAATCTTATCAGTGATTTTTATGGCAATAGATTTGACACAAGACATGATCAAGGCTCTGAATAACTTACTGAAATACAGGTACTCTCCAACCTTGGATATTGCTAAAGAGGTGATATTCAGTGAAACATCTTTAGATCTCTCTCTCCCTCTTTCCCTTTCTTTTCTCTGCCCCCCCAACTTGTTTTTTTGTGGTGCTGGGAATTGAACCCAGGGCTTTGCACATTCTAGTTGAGTGCTTTACCACTAAGTTATATCCCCAGCTGAGAGCATATTTATTTTATATTTGTGATTTCCTTGAAAAATTGATCTAAAAATTTAAAAATACTGAAGAACATTGTCTTCAGATGACCCTATTTTACCTTCACATAATCAATTTTTAGAAAGTACAAGGATTCATTTCATTACAAATGATAAAATATCTTATTTTTAAATTTTGAACATAAGTCGGGAGGTAGGAAGTTTATAGATTTACTCATTGGCTCAGTCATTATTCTGTAAGGTTCCTTGCTTAATCTAGTCTAGCTTCTGAATGTCACCTTGCTCTAAATGTCACCTTGAACTTGCAAGGTTTATCCTATAGTAGTTCAATATGTAGGCCTGCCACAGTTTTAAGTATTGCCTGTAGACAACCCTCCAGCTAGTGTCGGTGGGGTCTAAGCCGGGAGGACTTAGCACTGCAGATTTATTACTACAAAAGGATATGGCACAACACGAAAAAGCAAAGGTAATGTGGCAAAACTTGGAAGCAATCAGGCATAAACTTCCAAGTGTCCTTTCCCAGTGAAGTCACACAGGATATGCTCAAATCCCTCAGCTAAGAGTTGTAAGTCACAAGTGAGCTGTTGTCTCCCGGGGAAGATTATTCAAGATGCAGTACTCAGTTTTCACCAGGGTTGATCATGTGGACGCCCTCTGCCTAGCCCTAGCCATACTAAAATTCCACATTCCCAGAAGGAAAGCAGGTGTTCAATATAAATGACATTGTTTGCACAAACAATTTAGACACAGTGAGCCACTCATAAGCCTTCTGGGAGTGGTAGGAACCCTGCTGAAGTCTCAGTTCTCAAGTGCCAGCCAAGCAGCTGGCTATTTTAGTTCTTTTCTGCATAGTTAGATATAGAATGAAGACATTTCCTGTCGTGTCTAAATAGGATAGACCAGTCTTTCCTGCTTTTCCTTTCTTTAGATTCTGTCTCAATACTATTAGCTAGGTAATGAGTATAGGTTGTTGCTATTCCCCCTCCTCCCCCATGTGTCCCTTAGTATTGAGGATAGAACCCTGGGCCTTCACACTGAGCTGTGTCCCTAGTCCTGTTTTTTTTTTTTTTTCTAGACCTGTTTTTATTTTTTGGAGATGGAGTTTTCCTAAGTTGTTTAGGTTGGGCTTGAACTTGGGATCCTCCTGCCTCAGGGTTTCAGAGTGCTGAGATTATAGGCATGTACCACCATGCCTGGCTGTTACTTATAGTTTTACTGCAGTGATGCTAGGAAGTTAACTCTTTGGTTTCTAGCTTTATTGGAAGACAGGCTCTGCCAACAAGAAGAACAGGCATGGGAGTGGGAGGGAATGTCTGTTAGGAAGATGAATATTTTTTGAATTCATAATTGTTAATAGTACTTTTAAGGATAAAGTGCTAAGATACTCATAGCTAGAAAAAGTAAGCATCATGGCCATTTACTTTTCATATGAAATAGGAGAGTGAGGTGTAGTTCAGTGGTAGACCACATACTTTACATGTTCAAGGCTGGGATTTGATCCCAGTGATACACGAGGAAGAGATGTAACTCCCAAACCTACTAGATATCCAAAACGCGAGTTCCTGTTCTCTAAAATAGAAGAATGAATTCTAGGAATAATAGAGGTTAAGAGTAGGAAAAATTTATTGGGAGAAAGAAAGCTTCTGCCTAAGACAAGGGGGACCAGAAAGTGGGTTGCCCGCCCACCCCTCTTTTCAAAGATGTTTTATACAGCAAGGTCATGTGGTGAGGTGGGTACAAAGTGCTTGTGTGACAAAACTATAAGACCCAGTGGAAATTTACAAAGTGGGCATGAGGTGGGACAAAACCATGACCAACCAATAAGATTACAAGTACAGTCACTCAGGTGATATTTATTGATTAAATAGGGATCAAATGGGAAGACAAGTCACATAGAAGGAATTTCCCTTTTAGAATGTCACTGCTATCTGTCTCTAGGAGACGTAGTACTTCTTTTCTTTTTTGTAATGCTAACTAGTGAATGTGCCTCAATTGTTCTCCCTGTTGGTTCCTTGCTGTGTTGGCTCCTGGAGGGCTGGCGCCTTAAGGGAGGCCCTGTCTACTTGCAAACAAGATATCTAATTAATTTACCTATCTATAATACCAGCACAGGAGAAGGAGATGGAAAAATTATAGAGTTTATTAGTAAATTTTCAGAAATTTAAGGTAGATTTTGTTGAACTTTAGTATACAAGACAGATTTGTAAACATTAAGGCACAGTCATTATCAGTAAACTGAACAGGAAAACGAAGTCTCAATCCTCCTTTTATAAACAGCACAAAAAATAACCTCCCTCTAAATTGTTTAATTGATTTATCAAATAACATGCTAATTGACTTATTTTCACACAAGAATTTTTGTCTACACTATTCTTTAAAAAGAATCACTTTTTTTTCTTTTTTTAAACCAGAAGAACTTTTAGCATTTCTCAGTGATTAGTTATTGCTTTCACTTTTAGGAATTGCCTACACTTTTAGTCACTTAAATAAGTGGTCAATTAAGAAACCCAGTTGACATTATTGGGTAAATGTAAAGTGGCATTTACAGCAAAACATAAGCCATCAGAATACGTTTCCTGATATGAAAATTCTGCTGTGTTGTCCGTGGTTTAAAACAGGACAGTTGTGGGGGCAGGAGATATAGCTCAATGGTAGAACACTTGCCTAGAATGTTGGAGGCCTAGGGTTCAGTCCCCAGTACTGAAGAAAAAAAAATGCAGTCCTGTAATGAAGAATGTAAACTTGCTTATCAAAAACCCTCAGTACTAAGGAATGTTACTACTTCTGATAAGGTGTTACTGATTTTGGAAATACCTCTAAACATTCAAGTGCAAGGATTTATTAGGTTTAAGAAAGCTGAAAGGCCCTTCATAGAAGAGCAGACTTAAACATTGTCCTTGTTTTTCACATTAAGAAACTTGGGTAGGAATATAATTGCACTGATTACCTAAGATGTAATTACTAATTGAAGTAAGAGATTGTCATCCAGATTCTGATTATTCACTAACAAGTTTGAACCTGCTATGAAGCTACTTGGCTAGTACTAAAGTCTGTTTTACTGCACAATTTGATTTTAGCTGATTTTTCAAGATCTTAAGAATTGCTTGGCCTATTACTTGTAAGAGTGTACAAGTGACTGTCATGGTCTACTGGTTACAGTTAAGGACTTTACCATGTTTTGTTGGTATACATGAAATTTTAGAATAAGATCTATGATATTGAATTGATTTTGTTTTCCTGAACCAAATATTTTTAAGAATGATTGGGGCCGGGGATTTAGCTCAGTGGTTCCGCCACCTGCCTCATAAGCGCAAGGACCCGAGTTTGATCTCCGGTACCAAAAAAAGAAAAAAAAAGAATAACTCTCTAAAGCAGATAGAGAAATTACATAGTGACTATATTAATAAACCCTGGAAGTTCATTTTGAAGTTAAATCATAAAAATAATCAAATAATGTTAGTTTCATATGGTTCAGTGTGATATTTACTGTATATAGCTATATTTCTACAAACACAGGTACAAAGTGTTTTTAATTATTCCATAGAATATTTGTGTGTTAACTGTTTTCATTTTCATTTTCATTCCTTCCTGTTAGGCTTAAGAATTATTACTTGTGACAAGCAAGAAGCACCTGGTCAGAAAATGGCTGGTGTATTAGCTTGCATTCATTATAGTATTTTATAGACAATATGTTAGACTTCGAAAGCCTGTTAGAGGTCTTCTAAGGTAACTGTACTTGGCTAACATAGGAAAATCTCCTTGACATCCTTTACAGTTGCTTGTTTCTCCCTCACTAACCACATTAAGACATTTTCTCAGGGAGTTTTCTACATTATTAGAAATTCTAGATAGTGACCTGCAAACTACCTGACTTTACCGCACTGATCCCAGTTCTGTATTCTGTTAGGAATACCATAAAAAGACTACTCTTTGCCGGGGATTTAGCTCAGTGGTTCCACCGCCTGATCTGCAAGCACAAGGACCTGAGTTCAAGCCCCGGTACCAAAAAAAAGACTACTCTTTGCTGATGCAAATATTTTAACATTAAAAGATAGACATTTTATCTCCTATTCTCTTCCCCAAGAAAAACAATAGCAGCTATTTTCAATTGAATTCACAGATTCAAAATTTTAGGATTTAAAGAACTAAGTATTATTCCAGTGGTAATCTGATTTACAAGCTCTAAACTACCACTTGAATTCCCCACATTGTCTGATGCAGTGCATTGAAATATTTAGCACTAAAGAAATATGCGAATGGAGGGGAGATTACTGAGATTTGAGTTTTTTTGGCATTTAATAAATATTTATTGGGACTCTACCCTGTGCTAGGCACTGTCCTAGGCCTGTGGGAAAGTACCATTTCACCAGAGACAACTGCTCTCATGAGTTTTATTTTGTTGTGAAACACACTCAATAAAGATCCATTCTAAAATATATCGTCAGACATTATTATAAAGTATAACTGGAGAAGGTATGAGAGTGAGGGCTTAGACGATGCTACTATTTTAGATTGAGGTGACTGAGAAAAGCCCTTCTGCAATGTAACAACTGATGAAAGAGTTGAGTAGGCTCAGCCATGTGGCAGTTTGGGACAGGAGTGTTCTAGACAGATGTCATGTCTTAAGAGTCAGTGTGGCTGGGGTTGAATATGTCAGGACTAAGAGGGAGAGATAGTGGGTAGTCGAGGTGGAGAAGAGCCTGGGGAAGAACAGTTTAGGAGATCTGAACTGAATAGGGATTTGAGATTATTCCCAGTGTGATGGGCAGCCAAGAAGAGAACAGTGACATGTTTGGACCTGTACTTAAAAAGGATTACTGTGGTGGGAATAGACTAAGGGGGACAGGAGAGGAAACAAAAAGACCAATTGAAACCCTATCATCATCGTTTTCTAGACCTCCACTGTCCAATACAGTAGTCACGAGCCACTTGTGGCCATTTTAAAAAACTTAAGTTTAGGGGCCAGGGATTTAGCTCAGCAGCACCGTGCCTGCCTTGCAAGAGCAAGGTCCTGAGTTCGATCCCCAGTACCAAAAAAAATTGTTTATTGTTACATTTTAGATATACATGGTGATCACATTCATCATAGGGAATTTGTACCTGTACATGATATATCTTCCTTTTTCCCCATTCCCCTCCCCTCCCTTCAACCCCTCTTCCCCTCCTTATTTACAAAAGCTTTGTTTCCATTTAAGAATGGCTATTATCAAGAAATTAATCAATAACAAATGCTGGCAGGGCTGTGGGAAAAAGGAACTCTTCTTCACTGTTGGTGGGAGTGTAGACTGGTGCAACCATTGTGGAAATTAGTGTGGAGATTCCTCAGAGAACTAAAACTGGAGGTTCCATTTGACCCAGCTATTTCCCTTCTTGGCATCTTCTTGAAAGAATTAAAAGCATCGTACCACAGTGATATATGCACACCCATATTTATAGTGGCAAGGTAATAACTAAATCTTGGAAACAGCACAGATGTTCATCAGCTGCTGAGTGGATAAAGAAGATGTGATTTTTTTATGCAATGGAGTACTACTCTGTCATAAAGAATGATAAACTTGAGACATTTCTAGGTAAATGGATGCACCTTGAGACTATACTCTTAAGTGAAATAAATTAGACGTGTGTGTAAATATCACATTGCTTCTCTGGTATGAGAACCAAAAGTGTAAATAAGGACCAAAATATATAATAGATATTGTTAAATAGGAAGAAAATGTTCAAATGGGAAGAGAAGCTAGGGAGGTGGGAGGGGTAAAGGAAGGAAGGGAAAAGAAAAAAACTTGTGGCCATTTAAATTAATTAAAATGAAATAACACTTAAAATTCAGTTCCTCTGTGACAGTAGTCACATTTCAGGGGCTCAGTGGCCACATATGTTTAGTGACTTTACTGCATTGGACAACATAAATATAAAATCTATCTACCATCACAGAAGGTATAGCAGGCAGCACTATTCTAGACAATGCAGAGTGTCCAAGATTGTGCCATATAGTAGAAGCCATGAGACTAGTCACATATATTTGCAATATATTTTGAAGGTATAGCCAACAGAATTTTCTAACAGACTGAATGTGGGATATCAGGAAGAAACTGCAATCTGGTAACTCCAAAGTTTGTTTCTTGAATAAATACCTGCAGTTCCATTTCAAAGTAGAAAATAGTGGAGAAGAGGTTTAGTAGTTAAAATCAAAAGCTCAGTTTTGAATTTAATAAATGACATGTTTGTTAAATTGTTTTTAGGATGAGGATCAATGGATTTGACAATGTAGACTTTATTGTTATTTTAAAGTTTTTCTAATGACTAATTTTTTTGTTTACTATCTGCCCCATAATTCATCAGATCTGTATATTCTGAATTTTTCCAATAAATGAGGATACAGTTGTTCAGTATGTACTTACATCAGAAATGTACCTAGTCTTTGAACTTAAGAGGGTTGGACAGATTTACAACTTAATTTCCTAAGTGTCTGCTTAAATGATGGTATACAAATTAAGATGCTACAAACTCACAGTAAAAAAGTGAAGGGATGAGGGAATATCTGTTTCTAGAAATCTCAAAAACTTTCAAGTGACAAGCTGAGGCAGGAGGATATCATACCTACTGTGAGATCCTGTCTTAACAGAATAAAACAAAAACAACAAAACTTCAAATGGGCATAAAGAGCAAAGGTACCTGAGAAAGTCAAGTGGAGGAAATCAAGTACAGAAATGAACAGAGTGAGATTTTTTTTAATGGAATAATTTGGTCCCACAAACCCTGGAGAGGACTTGGTTTAGAAGCATTAGGTATGAAGGGAGCAGGAGTGAGTTGTGCTATTGGGAATGAGGGTGTGAGTTAAAAGATGGACTATAAATCAAGTTTATTCATGCTTCAGTTTTTATTTCTAAAAATCCTATTAAATTATTATGTTGTTAAATTACAACACTGGTCAATGAAGTTTTAAAATATTACCCAGAATATAATATTTTCTCAGTGCCTTGACCAAGTACTTGCATGTTGGATCTGCAGTTATCTTTAATTTTGGGGAGGGATCCAGATATATGTGTCATACAACATAATGAGAAGTGGAGGAGACAATTACAGTAAAATATTAAATATGAGAGACATCTTCAGGTTCCTCCCCGCCCTCTTCTGATCTTTGCTGTAGGCACAGAGGGCAAGGAGAACTGCCTTTTGGAAAATCCAGGACAATTAATGAAGCCTGTTCCTTGCTGCTGAGCTACAGCCTCAGCCCTAGCTTCCCTTCTCTTTCCCTTCATCCTCTCTGCACTTCCCAGTGGGAAGCTGAAAAACTGAACATAGACTCACTAGAAAGGTGAGAGATGCAGTGATTTAGGGAAAGCATCTTTAAAAAATACTATTTTTTTTTGTTAAATAGGGAAATACAAAATGTATATAAATAAATATATTTTGTGAAGTAATTTGAAATTTAAATTTAATTGAAGTGTGGTATATCTTGTTTCATTATGTCTGCTGTTTTGGCTAGTTAGACATGAGGTTCTGCCTTAAAGCTCTGTGTTGAGAAACATGGAGAAAGATTCTAGATTGTTCCTGCTCTTCTCTGTCATACACATGGCTCACATACGTACAGCATTAGTGAGCCATATTGCTAAATCCTCCATTTTCTTCTAAGAAGGGTATTTCCTACCCTCATAATCTTGCCACATTCAAATGCCATTTACTTAATATTTTTGTAGTGTCTCATTTATATGTTTGAAATTATTTCAAAGGAAATCTTAGATCAGTATTATTTTATTGAACAGAATGCCAGTAAAATTTTCCATAAGTAGAAAATTAAGTACAAATCCATGCTGGTGTGATCTAGGAAAACAGCAGTGTGATTGTGTATGGGCTGGGGATGCAGCCTGTGCAGCGGAGGCAGCACTCTGGAGGGGCAGTCTCTCGCTATTAAAGGGAAAACTGGCAAGTCACAAGCCAGCCAGCACCAATCCGCAACTTTCTCCATGACCTAATCTGAAGGATCGAAAGAAAAATTAAGAGAGAGTAATTTGCTTATTGTTGGCAAGCTTTTCTAAAATCTAGCTGCAGACACGATCTCCATTGCTAGTATTACTCTTAGAAGAACTGTACTTTAAGCCAAATGTAATAATCAGGAATGTTGTAGAAGATGCTGAGAAATGTGGAAGTGTGTGGTATGGTGATAGCAGTTGGGATTTGGACTCTTTCCTCACTCTTTTTTTTACACCTAAGAAATGACAGGAACCAACATTTGGAAGGCTTCCAGACTTGTCTGTCATTGCTCTCTGTATTTTAATGTAGTTTCAACATGTTTGCTTATTAAGACAGCAAGCAATGCCTTTTTCATGCTTAAATTTTAAAAAATTATTATAGTTTTAAAGATTAAAGATTTTGCGTTCTCTTCATCTGTAGGGAGCATCTCTCAGATTAGTAAGCTTGTAAATGTAGCTTACATTTGCCCCTTCTTTATCAGTTTTTCTGTGAGCTGCTTCTGTACTGGAAAATTAAGTTCATATTTTGTATTTCTCTATTGAGACCTCTCACTAACTTTTTAATTTTTAACAATATTTATTATAATTTGTTTGGCACATGGACAATTACATGTTTTAAGTCAGCAACTCCCATTTTACAAATGAAGGAGCTCATGAGCTTGTAGTTCTAGAGTTTGTATTCTAGCTCTGCAGTTTACTGGGTGTATAATATTGGGCAAGTTATTTAATTTTTGTGTCTCTACTTCTCATCTGTCACATGGACTACTTCATGGAATCGTTGAGATGATAATTTCCTGTGCAACCCATAGAACTATTAAAGAGTTAAACACCTCTTTCTATTTTTTTGGTACCAGGAATTGAACTTGGGACCTTGTGCCTGTGAGACAGGCAGCGGCACCACTGAGCTAAATCCCTGGCCCCAACACCTTGTTCTTAATATGTTCAGTCTGTCAGTAGCTCAGTTTAAAAACTAAACCTTTCAGTGAAGCAGGTGGTGCCTGCCTGCCTATAATCCCAGCACTCTGGGAGGCTGAGTCAGGTGGATCACAAATTGAAGCCTAGCCTGGGCAACTTAGCAAGGCCCTGTCTAAAAAAATAAAAAAGGGCTGGGGATGTAGCTGTGCCTGAAGGACCTGCTTTTCATTACCACAAAACAAAACAAAACAAAACAAAACAAAACCTTGTTTTTCTTCTTCCCTCTCTCCTTCTCTCTCCCCCTCTCTTTCTTTCTTTTGCAAATTAGTATTAGAAAAAATATTCTATAACTTGTAAAGTTCTTGTAACAGCACTGAAGGGAATAAAGTTACTTCTTTTTTCTGTTTTTGGAGATGCTGGAAAAAATTTCATACTGACCATTTTGACAAATGCCCTTTTCTATAAAATTATGAATAAAGAGAACTAAAATCTAGTAATGATTTTCTTCTGAATGTATAATAGTTGAGCACATCTTTTTCAAAAGTATCATTAAATTTGTTTCTGCATAAACCATTTTCAAAATTAAAACTGACCAAAGCCCAGTTTTTAGTGAAGTGTTTGGAAATAAAGATCTTTAAAAAGAAAACTATTCTTCTTGAGCCCTGTCATGGAATTATCTCTGTATGATATTTGCATAGTTCCGCTAATTCAAGAGTTGAGAACTTGACCCAACAAACATTTCTTTCATTCAGATACTTAAAATCCTTTGTATATGTGAGTACATGGAAGTGTTTTTGAGGGTGATTCATTTAGGCTATGATATATCCCTCATGTCATACATGATAGAATGCAGATTTTTTTTGGGTTTTTTTTTTGTGCTGCTGGTGATCTGACCAGGGCCTTTGAGCATGGTAGGCAATTGTTTTACCACTGAGCTACATCTCTAGGGGATATAATAGAATGCACATAATGGAAAACAGAAGAGGTAAGCACTGTATTCTTTGAATCATAATGTTCATATGTACAGTACTATTTCACAGTTCTCCTTGATTAATGATCACAGAATATAATTAAGTCACCATAGTGCTCATTAATTAAATGCCAATTTTTAAGTCTTTTTTTTTTTTTTTTGGTACTGGGGATCAAACTCGGGACCTTGTGCTTGCAAGGCAGGCGCTGGAACCACTGAGCTAAATTCCCAGCCCTTTAAGTCTTGTTTTTACCACCCAGAGTCTAGAGATGCCTTTAGATATTCTCAAATAGATACCAAATGCACAGATACTATCTTTTTTTTTTTTTCTTTTTTTTTACAGATACTATCTTGTAGCTCCAGCTTTGTTTCTTTCTGATTACTTGGGTGTTTACTGTTATCTGATATTGGTTGAAGATTTCTCCCTTTTTGTTTAGGTATCTATTGTTTGTTTCTAGAAGTCTCTTCTCAGTTTCTCTTGAAGTGTCCCATTTTGTTTCTCCATTTAAAATGGAAAAAGAATGTAACTGTCCCCCATATAGGCTAACTCCAAGTAGGCCTTGTATGCCAAGATCTTGTACTTTCTCACTGGCTTTTTGAATTCTGTACACTCAAAAAGCAGACAGCCTCTGGGCTGGGGTGTGCAAATGAGAATCACATTGCAGGCTGGAACTGTAGACAGGGATCTTGTTTTAAGGGGTGTGATCACTTTATTAGTGGATCAAAAACTCTAATGTTCACAATAGGCAATGGGATTTTTTTTTTCAATTTTTAGCTGTTTTCAAAAAGAGAATCTTTTTTTTTTTTGGTACTGGGGATTGAACTCGGGACCTTGTGTTTTTGAGGCAGGTGCCGGAACCACTGAACTAAATCCCTGGCCCAAAAAGAGAATCTTTTAATACATCTGTATACATTTTAATTAGGTTCAATTCTGCTCTCAAGTTCTTTAAAAAAATAATAGAATTTTCTATAAAATTAACAGCCTCTTTAATAAATATGTGTTTATAAGCCCCTTTTTCAGTTCCAGAATATGAAAAAGTCTAAACAAAGCAGTTTTGTAACTCATTTGAATGTAAAACCTGTCCTGTGCTTTTTTGGTGGCAAAACCTGAAAACTTATGTGAAGAAATTTACAGTTGTTATTTATCTCACTTGAAATGAATACCATAGATATATACTACAGAAGTGCTGGCCCTTTGCTCAAGATGTTTCATAGTATAAAGTATAAGCACTGCATTGGTTTTGAGAAATCTGAGATATTGTTGCTACTGAGATGCAGTTGGTCCAGAATTTCTTATAAGTGGTTAGGAACTTGTATATAAGGAAGATTAAAAAGAAGAGATAAAGTAAAGCTTAATCATTTTCTTTTTTTTCTTTCTCATTATTTTCCTTCTTTTGAGTCATATTTTTTCCCTCCTCTTTCCCTCTCTTCTCCACATCCTCGTTCCTAATAAACAGTAACTAACAATAATCTAACAATAATAAATGATTGCAAATGTACAGAGTTCTGTCCTTGATACATTTTCAGTGACCTTAATAAGATTTGCAGTTCACTGTCTATTATACATTACAAAACAGAACCTTAAGTAAACACTGTTTTCTAAAAATTTCTCTATTTCATGTCTCTGAAAGACCTTTTTAGGGTAATATAGCAACAGTGTCATTTGGTTTTTTTTTTCTTTCTAAACTGCATTTTGGGTAATTACCACATAGCTTAGTAAAATTCTGTCAATTTTATCTCCAGACTGATACAGTATGGCAAATAAGGCCATTGCCTTTATTCCCTGCTTTGTGCATCATTTTGGAAACAAATTATGTTTTACTTTTCATCATTTACTTTAGCTTGGTTTTTCTTTATTTCTTCATATAATAAAGACTAATTCATAAAAAACATAATTTTTGACATAATCGTGAAATGCAGGATTATGGGGAATCTTTGCTAATAACTAAATACATAATAGTCCTTCTTAAAGTAAGCAAATGAAAGCAAAAGAAACCTTACCTAATTACCTTGAATTTAAATAATCCATTTCTAGTCATAGGACTCTAGAGCTGAAAATGAGAGGAAAAAATACCGAACTTTAAAAATATTGAACTATGTTTTACAGATTAATGGCATATTTACAACAGAGATCACTTATATTTAAAAAGATATATAATGTATGGGTCATATTTGGATCCTCATTTTTTTGTTGTTTTTTTTTTGTTGTTTGGTACCGGGGATCGAACTCGGGACCTTGTGCTTGCGAGGCAGGCGCCGGAACTACTGAGCTAAATCCCTGGCCCTGGATCCTCATTTGAACAAATGCAATTTAAATAGCTAATCCTATTCTGAGATAATCAGGGATCACTGGAATAAATGATTGTGGGGAAAGACCACTCCTATTTACTCTCCTTTTCTTATTAGTTCTCATCCCTCTGGTCTTGATTTCTCTTCTATTTGCATATACTACTTTGGATACCTCATGAAATTTCAGGACTTTAAAATACCACCTATATACTGTCTATATTTAAATGTACATCTCCGTATCATATAACCAGTTACCTACTTGACATTGTCACTAGAGTATTTAATTGGCATTACAAGCTTAGCAAAATCAAACTCAAAACTCTGAAACAAAATCGAGCCTTGAAAATTTTCCTCCAAACCAATTCCTATCGGAGTCTTCTCCATCTTAGTTAATGGTAACTCCATCCTGCTATTTCTAGGCAAAGTTTATCCCTATCAACAAAGCCTTTGGCCCTCCCTTCGGAATATTTCCAAATTCTGAGAACTTCCCACTTGTCCTGTAACTACCCCGAAGGGCTAAGCTACCATCATTTCTTGCCTGGATTATTACCTTAGCTTCCACCTTGTCCTTCTGTATTTTGTCAAAACAGCAGCCAGAGGGATCCTTTTAAAACAGATCAAATCACATCTCAAAAGCTCCCAGTGACCTTTCCATCTCAGTGTAGAAATCAGTGCTTCCAGTGACCTAGACAATCCTGCCTCATTTATTTTGTTATCCCCCCTCCCCGGCACACACTCATGGTGTGTCTCCTTCCTGTTCAAGTGACATACTTCTGTATCAGAGTTTTTTTATTTTCTGCCCAGAACATTTCTTTCTTGTTACCTATATGGCTTGCTCTCTCACCTCCCTCAGATTGTTACTTAGATGACATGTTCTCAGTGAGGCCATCCTTCATTATGTTATTCACTCTGTAATTTCCTTGATTTATCACTATAAGATCTCTTTATTGTGTATATAACTTATCATCTCTCTTCTCTGGTAGAATGTAAATTCCATAGAGCCATGTATTTTTGTCTGGTTTATTCCCCACTATACCTTCAGTGCCTAAAGGAATGTGTGACTCATAGTTGGTACTCAATAAATATTTGTTGATTGATTGAATAAAAACTCATTACCTGGGCCAGGGATTTAGCTCAGTGGTTCTGCCATCTGCCTCACAAGCACAAGGTCCTGAGTTCGATCCCCGGTACCCAAAACAAACAAACAAAAAAACTCAGTACCTATTAGTCTCTAGCACACAACCGTTTTAGTAAATATTTAAATGAGGTATTAAGTAATATGGGGAGTAGATCATCTTATTCTCTCCTAAGCTATTTGACTTTATCCTATTTTTATTTTCTTTTTTGGTCATCATCTATCCCATCAATAACCCCTGCCTCAAACCCTCAACTCTCTTTTTGGTCATATGGATCAAGGCAACCTCTGGCTGCTCTGTTATCTATTGATTGCCAAGTACAACCAGGACAAAGCTAAGAATCTGACCTCTGGCTTTAGGGAAAGCCAAGAATGAGACCGTTCATGGACCAGTACACCCCTAAATGATATGTGGTCTGTAGTACCTAAGCACCGCAACTCCAGCAGACTTTTTGCTTTGGTTAGTTTTCTGATTTTGTAGATTGAAAAGGCACCACTTAAAAATAGCTCATTTATACCGCTGCCTGCCTCGCAAGCGCAAGGACCCTAGTTTGATCCCTGGTACCCCAAAAAAAGCTCATTTTTGATTTGTTAGTTCAAGAATCTCCAGTTGCTAGAAATCAAGGATAATGTACTCGCTTTGGCAACACATATACTAAAATTGGAAATCAAGGATAAGTGTGGTAAGGACATTCTCACCTGACTCATCTGTAGATAGCAAAGTCTGGGATTGACTGTTTCTCTTTTAGAATAGAAATTGTTGTAATTGAGTGTTAAAGCTTTATCCAAAGAAGTTTAATGTAATGATTCTTTAACTATTGTGTTTGGGAATTACCTGGGGAGTTACAGATTCCATAATACACCCTGAGAGACCCATCTTGGGGGATCTGTAAGCTAGAAGGCATTTGAAGTTGGTCATGAGGACAGCCTCACTCAGCTAGTGAGGCCATTAGGCAAGACATTTCCACCTGTTTTTATGTGTGTACAGGTTTTTTCTCCTTTGACTTCAGTGGGCCAGATGAAGTCTCATTGGAAGCGTAAACACTCTTCTAACCTTATGATGTTACCTTATTGGTCACTTACCTCCTCCTGTATCTTCAACTTCTTCATTGACTCATCATCTCAGCCTATAAACAGTCTCTTTACACCTTTTAAATTAGCAAATATCATCCAGCTTCCACCTTCAGATTTATCACTGTAACTTTACTCCCACCACCAGCCCAGCTTGTAGAAATTAGTACCTAGGATTCTGCTTCCTCTTCTTCATCAATGTGAGGCAGGTGGCGGAACCACTGAGCTAAATCCCCAGCCCTTCCTATTCTTCATCGATGTGCTTTCACGTGATTGAAACTCCTTTTGGTAAAGTTACCTGTGATATCCATGTAGCCATATATTCTGATGTTGCATGCAATCTCTGTGTTGAGACTGTTGATGATAGATAACACTTGTTTGTTTATTCTCTTATCAGGCCCTGAACCAAGGATATCATGTGTATCTCATTTAATTCGTGCCAACATCTTGTGAGATAGGAACTGTTAATAACTTGTTTTGAGAAGAAAACTGAGCTTGGAAATATTAAGTTAATCTGACAAAAATTATGGAGCTAGTGATTTGAACCCTGATGACCTGGCATACAAATCCACAGAATTTACATTCTGCTGATTCCCTATTTGAAACTTCCCTTTCATCCTAACATAATAATCCTGAGTTTTTCTTCTTATTTTTCTGGCTAAATTGTTTTTTTTTGTATTAAGTTCTTTTATTGGTACATTGTAGGTATACAACACAATTACATTTCTCACTGGGAATTGTACCTTTACATAATGCATCTTGGTTCTTATTTTTTCCCCATTCCTTGCCCTCCCTTCACGCCCTCCACCCTTCCCTATTTACAAAAACTTTATTTCCATTTTTTCCATTTCTCATCATTTTTCCTTTCCCTTCTTTCCTTTCCCCTGCCCCTCCCACTATCCCTACCCCTTTGGACCTTTTCTTCCTATTTTACATTATCGATTATTCATTCTAATCATTGGTACATTTTAGGTATACAATATAATGACATTCATCATTGGAAATTTGCACCTTTACATATTCTCTCTTGGTTCTTATTTTTCACCCTTGCCCAGTTTCTGGCTAAATTTTTATGTAGTTATCTTTACAGCCCTCTCCCCCAACTTTTTAATGCTAGTCTCCTTTCTGTTTCTGTATTTGACTCTTCTTGTGTGTTCTTCCTCAGTAACTTTATCCAGATCCTCGACTATGTCCATCACTTACATATTGCTTATTCTCTTTATTAATTCTACTCTATAATTTAAATGATCTTTAAAAATTAAACCTCATAATTTTATGGCTTCCCCTGAAATTAGTCAATGCTTTCCTTAGGTTTCAGAATAAAATTCAAAGTACTCAACACCTCACAAAAAACAAGGTTCATATCTGGCTACAGTTTTTCACTGTAGGCTTATCTCTTTTCTTCCTTTCTCTTTCTTTAAGTAATCTACATAATTTGAAACCTCTTACTATTTCATGTCTCTGTCTTCATACAGTTTGTTTCCTCTGCCTGGAAGATCTTATTTTTAAAATCACATCCCCCATCCCGTGTCCCCTTTTCCTTTCTCCTACCTATTTCTCAAACATCTCTCTCTCTCCACCCCCACCTCAGAAGCACTTCCAGAATCTGTTTCTATTATGATTAAATGCCCTTTTTGGAATTCCATGGCACTTGGACTCATTATAACATTTAACACAATATATTATAACCACTGAGTTAGTCTGTCACCCTTGATGTTGAGTATGTCAGGTAGCACACCTATATATGTTTTGGTCCCAAAGTCAATATAAAATCTGCCATATGAGAGGTATTTGAATATTTAAGTAGTGCATTGATGAATATGTGAATATGGAATTTATTTGGTGTGAATATGGCCTTATGTGAAGGTTTGTGAGCTTAATGATCTGATGATAGCTCTGCTTTAGAAAGTTAATTTAGAAGTATGAAGTTAATCTAGAAGTTAATTTAGAAATATAAAGTAGATGGGATATTATTTATACTAAATTTTCATTTGGTGAGGCATCAGGTAAATAAAGAAACTTATGGGCTGGGGATTTAGCTCAGTGGTTCAGCTGCCTGCCTCACAAGCAGAAGGACCCGAGTTCGATCCCCAGTACCAAAAAAAAAAAGAAACTTACGTACATGTTACAAATTTATGTGTTGTGGTTCTCTTGCTAACTACTTTAGGCTTAATTGTGGTCATCATTCATATGCAAAAGCGCCAACCCCTCAGTATTTCAGAATGCAGCTGCATCAACTGCAAGTGGAGGTAGGATATTTAAAGTGGTGATTAATTTAAATGAAGTTTAGGATGGACCCTCATCTAATCTGACTGGTGAAGATAAGATCAGGACACAGACAACACAGAGAACAGACCATATGAAGGCACAGGGAGAAGATGGCCATCTACAAACCAATAAGAGAAATGTCAGGAGAAACCAACCCTGGGAATCTGTAATTTGTGACAAAATAGATGGAACTGGAAGATGCAGGAGCACTTTATATACTATTCTGAATACAAATCCTTTATCAGTTAGCTGATTTACAAATATTTTCTTTTAGTAGTTTGTGACTCCTCCCTCCTTCCCTTCATCCCGCCATCCCTCCCTTCCATGCTGAGTATTGAACCCTGAGCAAAATTCTTTGTCTTGAGGCAGTCTCCCTAAATTGCCTTGAGTAAATTGGACTTGAACTTGTGATCCTCCTACCTCACCCTCCCAGAGTGCTGGAATTATAGGCCTTAATCCCATTTTCAAATCCCAGTGAATTATAATCTCAGAAGTATTTTAAACTGCATTCATACAATTAAAAATCAATTTTAAAAGTATGCCGCCATGTACCTGGCAAGATATTTTCCAAATATCCAGGTCTTCTAATGCATTAGGACTTATTTAGTAAAATTTTTTTTTATTAGTACATGTTTGCAGGTCATAATGATTACATTCATCATGGGGAGTTGGTACAGGGACAACGTAATTTATCTGATAGGATTTATGTATGGCAAGGCATTATTTTACACATTTTATTATATGTTTCAAACATCATCTGTTTCTTAGCTGAAATATATAGGTTCATTAACTTAAAAAATACTAATATATGTTGTGCTTCTCTTAAATATGTACTTAATTCTGAATCTTCCCAGGCTAGAAGATGCTTGTAGTTTGGAGTTGCCTTCTCTACTCACTGTGGTTTCTTAATGACTAAAGATGCCCTCAGCCAGGATGCTGAGTGGGTCTGTGGTCAAATCAAGTGCATATACAGAGGTCTATCTTATATTTGGTTTGTTTAAGGCATTACTGTTGCCCTAGTTTCTTAGAGTCAAGTTAATCATTCTTAATTAGTCTACTCATAGACAGGTGATTATATCACTTGATTGGATTGTTAATCTGTTTACTGCTCATTCTTTTTGGAGTGTGTTGTCCTTCAGGATTAAAATGACATTTCTTACTTGAAATTATTTACAAAAACTTTGTAGTATCTTGTAGCATATAACTTTCAAGAAAATAAAAGTAAATAACATGCTTATGTTTACTGTAAAGAATGAATTTTGTGATTGTAAAATAGTCCCTATTCTGTATTTGTACTTCAAGCTATCTAGTACTGTAAGGAAGTAATGGAAATAAAACTTAAAAGATTTTTTCTTCATCAGTTCTTTCTGTTACTTATTGGTTAACTTAAGATATTTCCCCCCTACTTTCTGTATTTTTTTTCTGAGGGAAAAACTCTCTTTTTCTCAGTTCTTTTTGCATCCCTCTAAAAACATCTGTATTTCCTTCATTTCCTTTCCTTCAGTTTCAGAGGTAATGTAGTAAATGTGGATAAACATAATTAAGAGAGAAATGGTGAGGGTAGACAATTTATAATCTTTATGTTTGTTGTGTTCTAGAAAGCTACTGTAGGGCTAGGGATTTAGCTCAGTGGAAGGTCCCGAGTTCGATCTCTGATACCAAAAAAAAAAAAACAAATACTTAATGTAAAGCTACATTAAGTTTTGAGATTGAGTGATCAGGGTGAAGCAGTTTAAAAATTTTTAAAGTTCTGTTCTAGTAAAGCTATAAACTAAAAATAGCAAATCTGTTAGCTAAATGATACTACTTTGAAAAAATTTCCTTCTGTGTTTCAGAATTTCAAGTCGTAGCCATAGATGTGCTTGGTAATCCTATATTGAAAAAAAAAAATTAAATAAAAATTAACAGGGTTAATAGAGTATAATTTGGAACTGATTGAATTGAACAACAGAAGTATAATTAGTAATCTTTATAGACAACAATCAAGCACTAAAAAGTATGTTATATGTGAAGTTATTTTTCCTTTCTATTGTCTTATAGGGAGTAATTATATTTTTAAAAATTTCTTTAGAAAATAAGTATAAACCAAGTAAATAATTTTAATAAGTAAAAAACCAGTAAAAAATTTTAAGATTTAAAATTTAGTGCACCTACAACAAATACATGGCTTTTCCAATGTGATACACAAGACGGGATCATAAACAACTTACTCTCCATCACTTTTTTTTTGTGGTTCTGGGAATTGAACTCAGGGTCTCCCACAAGCTATGCAAGCACTTCACTGAGCTACATCCCCAGCTCTCTCTGTCTCTCTCCCTCTCCCTGTTTCTCTTCCTTCCTGGTTCCCTCCTTCCCTCTTTCTTCCTTCTGGAGGGTAAGTTCTTCCCCTGCCTCCGTATAAAAATTCAGGTCCATAATTTTACAGTCATTTTCACTTAAATTTAGAAAGCTTTGTCAATTCCATAATTAAAAGTGCCTTTTCAGTACATTAATCACCATTTTATTCTTCCCTCAGAGCTAAAACTTGTCCTTTCTCTTAAGGACAACAAACTGGTGGGAGGCCACTCACCAATATTCGCATCCTGGCTGGCTCTCAGCCTGCTTACCTTTCAGGCCACTTTGTGGAGTCATCAGTCTCATTCTTTTTCCTCATCTTCCTCTTTCTTCCCTCCCCTGTCTCTCTCATTTCCTCCCTCTGTTTTCTTGGGGTTATTCTCGCTACTTGAGGTGGTACTTTGAGTAGAATTTTGTCTGTGTATTTATATTTGTGGTGCTGAGGCTGGAACCTTACGGTGATCACGGGAAGTTCAGTAATCAGTCAGTCATTTATTTATTTATTTATTGTGCTGAGGAAAGAATAATTTTCTTTTTAAGCTATGACAACGGATTTTTGAGATGTAATCCACACCACATACAATTTATTTAAATTTAACACATACCTTCAGTAGTTACTAGCATGCACACAGAGTTGTGCAAGAACTACTGCTGTCCAAAATTTGAAGACCTCTGGTCCTCTGGCCAGGACCTAATCCAGCTCCACACTGAATCAGTGTTGTCCTGCCATCCTGTGTCCTTTCCTCTCCCGTCCCCACCTTGGAAGTGGAGCTGGCTCTGCCACAGCAAGCTATGCACTCTCCTCTTTCCCCTCTTGCTCCTGTCTCTGGGCAGTGCGGGAAGTGTGTATCACGTACCAATCTGCTGTGTTATCTTGCCTCCAGGCAATACCTATGAAGTCCTTCACAGCTCCCACTGAAGCTTCTTTCACTGGCTTAAGAGAAAAGCAAGGCTTTTTCCCACACTGCTTCTGCTTTAGGGGAGAGACATGGAAATCTGTACAACTCTCTTCAAAGAAACCCTTGTGCAATCTTCTCACTTTATGTCTGTGTGTAGGCTTTGGAGCTATCTAACCAGTTCTCAGACAAAACACTTTGGGAATTTGCTAGAGGGTAGTCTTTCTTACAATTCACATTGGTGTTTGATTGCTCATAGGATCTTTATGTCTCTATTAAAACTTCCAGTTTATTAATGTTTCATGTGAAAGATAAAAATACACATCTCTTTGAAAAAAATGCAGCTTCTATTTTTTCCCTTAAATAAATGTAATAATTTTTATTTTTTAGGCATGTCAATTCAGGAAAATTCACAAAGGAGAATTTTGAGGAGCAGCATTTTCCCCTTACAAAATAAAAATGAGATTACTAAACCTGATATCAATATGTCACCTTAAGCAACACTGGGAAAATTGATCCTATAAAAATATCCCCAGAGATATTTTTCTGATCTTTTCTTAATTCAACTTGTGCAGAGTTTTAGGTTACAAAGCATGTTCAGAGACATAGCCTCTTTTCTTATCATAGTCAAAATGGTTATTATTATTATTATTATTATTATTATTATCCCAAAATCACAGATGGGAAGCAGATGTACAGGTAAAGTGACTACCAGGAGCAAATGGTGACTTGTCAGCAAAGTTGGTTCTAGAAATAATTCTATTTTTTGCAAAATTTATGCACACACACATATATGGAAGAAATGTGTTGCGTATCATTCCCAGCTTCTTATGTGATGGCCATAAGTCTCTTTTCTGCTGTATATCTGGGAAGCATAGAATGAAACTTAGGATTCAATTCTGAAAGGCCTTTTGTTTAGTCTGGCTGCTTTGGTTTCATCATCTGTAGTTTGGTGCTTCCTGTCCTCTCATGAAGTAGTCACCACCATCCCCCAGTTCCTGCTCTGAGGTTGACCCTGCTAGTTTAGAGCAAATGAAATAGTTATTTTGAGGAGTTATTCCTCACATTTCTTTGCCTTTTTTTTTGGTACCGGGGATCAAACTCAGGTCCTTGCGCTTACACAGCAGGTGGCGAAACCACTGAGCTAAATTCCCGGCCCTCTTTGCCTTTTTTTCAATGAGGCAGGGTCTCTCTGTTTTGCCCAGGCTGGTCTCAAACTCCTGGGTTCAAGTGATCCTCTTGCTTCAGCCTCCCAGGTGGCTGGAACTACAAACACTAACCACCGTGCCCAGCTTCTTTTACTCTTTATGAGTTTAAGACTGTAGGATTATATGTAGACTGAAGGGTGTATTGAGAAATGGGTAGATGGGGGTTTGTCACCTTCAGCACTGAGTTGCTGACACACAGACATCCTTTACCTTTGTTCCAGATAATATGCATGTGTCACTAGCTGAGGCCCTGGAGGTTCGGGGTGGACCACTGCAGGAGGAAGAAATATGGGCTGTATTAAACCAGAGTGCCGAAAGTCTCCAAGAATTATTCAGAAAAGGTAAGTTATTGTAATTTTTTAAAAATTTTATTTTGTATATTGAAGAGCTGAGATTAGATTTTTGTTTTGCTGTTCTTGTGCTTTTGACAGAGAATGAAAAGGAACATTTCATCTTGTCTCTTGTAAGAGAAGTGACAGTGCTCAGATTCTGTCTACCAGGCACTGCAAGTACAATGGATATCAAAAAAAAAGCATTCCTTGCTTTTTTGGAGCTTTCACTCCAATGTAGAAAGTAACTATTAATAAAATATTTATACATTTGTAAAAAATACATCCATGACGGGCTAAAGAAGAGGAAGTTCAGTGACTATGAGACTAGGCGATGGGCGATGTGACTTGGTCACAGGGAGGAAAAGGAGGGATTACCTTCACAAGTCATCCCTGCATTGAGATCTGGAAGAAAAGTCCAAGTTAGCCAGGTGAAAAGGAGGAGAAACTCTAGCAAAGGGAATAACATGTGCACCCCTGTTACTCTGAATTAGATAATGTAGGCTGAATAAATACTATAGTTTGATGCTTCTTTATAGGTGGTCAGTTGGTCCGAATGATTGTGTGGAAAAGCTAGTCACTTGTGGTTGTCTAAAACCGTTTGAGATGGTGCTGAAAAACTCCATATGAAGATGTTGTTTGTCATTCACATCATATACCCAACACCTGTTTAGAACAGTAGGTAAATAAACCAGGTTTCATCTATTTGAAAAAAATCAGAATCCTGATTTTTAATATTCTATTAAAATAGAAGTGCATAAATAAATTATACAAAATAAACATAACAGAAGTAAGTGGGGATTGAGTGTAATGATAGGCTTCAGAGGGTGGAAGCTGGAGCAGCAGCAGCGGCATCACCTATAAACTTCCTGACCCCACACTAGAGACCCACCAAAGAAGAAACTCTGGGGATGGAGCCCAGCAGCTTGTGTTTTAACAAACCCTCAAAGACATTCTGCTGCTTGCTGTGGTTGAGAGCCAGGAGTCATGAAAACCTGGTGGAAAGGTGCAGGGATAACTGTGGATTGAGTATAGAAAAGTCTAGGACACAGGAGAAGAGCATTTGGGGACAGTAAAGTTTCTTTGTTGTTTTTGAATTTAGTGACAGGAATTTGAGCAAAACAGTGTTAGGGCCACTTATTACTGCTTCTTACTCAGATGTATGAAGACCTTTGATCAGAGTCAGGATTAATCTAAAGAAAGTGTATTCTTTTATCTGAAATCACTTACCAAAAATCTGGTTATCTTAAGTGAACTCTATAACTGTGCTTGCTTCACTTTAATTTTTCAGAAAATTCTAAAGTATAGGAACCTTAGAAAATAGAGCAGTTAGCCACACTCCAAAAGTGTTGTTGAGGAAAAATTTGTTGGTTACATTACTCAGTTAATTACCAATTAACAATAGACAGTCAATAAATATATAAGAAACAAATGCTTTGAGGTATATAATATGTGGGAGATCCAAATAAGAAGGTGTCATTGTTGCCCTTAAGGGGTTTATTCAGATCAAAAACAAATAGATGCATGTGAAAAGTTTACCATTTAAAATGGTGTGCCAAATGAATGACAGAGACAGTGAGTACTACAGATGTTCAGAGGAGGGAGAGATAATACCTCTTTTATTATACTAAGGGCAGGATCACTGCCTAGGGTGTGACTCACAGAATATAAAGCAACTTGCGCACTGTAAGTACCTAAGATTTTGTCCTTGTTTCAGATTTTGTAAGGGTGATAGAGATTGTCTGAATTTACAGTTCTTGTCATTGAGAGGCAATTAGTACACATTGGCACTTTACAATAAAGAAATCTACTGAATGTGTTATAAAATTAATTGTGAGGCAGCTGTATGTTAAGACTGCCCAATGAGAGCTGGTTACTCTAAGGGCCCCAGTCATTCACAGAATGATATCAGTAATACAGAGAAATTAAATTTGGCAGTTGGGAGCTTACCGATTATTATGATTGCTAGTTGGAAATTTCTGTTTATTTGGAGAAAACAAATGTTTAGTTGATTTATTTGAAATTTCTGGTTTTTCATTCATTTCATTGGGTAATGCAGTGGTCATTTTACTTCACGTTCTTCTCCAGAGTCTTACTGTAAGCTGAAATAAAATTACTATTAGTTTGTTATTTTTCAGATGAATTGTATATGCCTTCATTCTCTAGTAGACGCCCCTATGAAGAACAAGGAGAATGTTAGGGGAAAGCAGGTGAAGCGACCTCCAAGAAGTTTGTTTTTTTAAAATGCATCATCCTATATTAGTTTTATTTGTCTATGTTTGCTTTGTTTTGGTTCTTGTCTGTGTCTTTCTTCCTAGATCATCCTAATCTTCTTTGTTACTTTCTTTATCTTTTTCAGTGTATGAGTTCAGACATGCTATTGATAGTCCTATAATAAAAAGGTAGAAATAAGCATTTAGCAAAATTCAAGGAAATGATGTATTACTTCATGTTTTTGAGCCTCCCAGAAATTTAAGCCTTTACTCATAGAGTAATGGTAGCTAAGCATTTTGTTTACTTGAAGGAAGTAACCGTCTTCAAATGTTTCTCTTCATAGGAGAAAAAATTTAAAACTTGAGAAACATGCAGTTCCACACACTTAGATAACGATGATAATGGTACTTGGTTCCCTTTTTGTTTAACGTTTCTTAGTTTTATTAATATGTGAATTCTGTATGATTACTGCTGTAGAATTTTTTGAGATTTGTGTATGGGTGTTTGTTTGTTTGTTTGTTTGTGATACTGAGGATTGAAAGCAGGGCTTCATACATCCTAGGCAAGTGCTCACCACTGACTACGTCACTAGCCCTTTTTATTTTTATTTTGAGACAAGCTCTTATTAAGTGTCCTTGGCTGGTCTTGAACTTGTGATGTCCTGCCTCAGTCTGCTGAGTAGCTAAGATTACAGGCATGTACCACCATACCCAGTTTTTCTTGTGGTCTGGTACATGATCTGTCTTTGTTTTTATTCTGTGATCATTTGAAAAGTTTGTGTGCTTTCTAATATAGGCTATAACTTAGATTTGTTGATGTTTGTGATTTTAATTTTTTAAAATAAATCTTCATTACTTGAATCCTTGATTTGCAAAATAGGGATAGTTAAAGTTTCCCATTGTGATTGAGTTTCCATCTTCTTAGTTCTTCTGTCTTCTTACCTCTGTTTATACTTATTTCTTGTAATTTTGTTTGATACATATAATAGTTAATAACTAATATAAGTGGACTGGATCTTTTCACTACTCTTTGCACTACATTTTCTCTAGTCTGGTTTTGTGCATAAATGTATGTGTATACTTGGTTATTGTTGGTTTTGTGTTTGTTTTGTTTTGTGGAGTTTTTTGGTACCGGGGATCGAACTCAGGACCTTGTGCTTGCGAGGCAGGTGGCAGCAGCACTGAGCTAAATCCTCGGCCCTGTTTTGTGGTTTTTTTTATACTGTGCTACAACCCCAGCATTTTAAAAAATTTTTACTTCGAGACAGTATCATTGAGTTGCCCAGCCTGGGGTCAAACTTGTGATCCTCCTCCCTCACCCTGCCAGAGTGCTGGGATTACAGGTGTGCAGCACTGTGCCCAGATTTTAATTTGTTCTCAATAATGCCTTGGGTTTCTTTTACTTGCCATTTATCTAGAGCAGTAGTGGTGAACCTGGGACATGCATGTTATTTATTTCTCTTGACAAAAGATGTTAATGTATGAATTGTTTTTTCTAAACCAAAACCTCAGTATTCGGGTTTAATTGCAATGTTGGCACTTTGTGACAAATAAATGGATTTGAGGTTGCAGTTTGGGCACTCATTTCTAAAAGGTTCACCATCACTGATCTCTAGAGTATCTTTCTTTATTTTCATGTGCTCTACATTGTAATTTAGATACAAATAGCAGGTAACTGAATTTTGCTTTTTTATCTAGCTAAGGAGTTGCTCTTCTATAGAAATTTGAATGTAGTCATTGAAATAAAAGTTGTGGGGAAATTTCATTAAAGCTTTTACTATATGTATTATACTTCCTAATTATATACCTCTCTGTCCATTTTATTAATTGATTGGGAAGCATAGCTTAGATCAGAAAAAAATACATAGACAGGAAAAAAACAAACTAGTCTCTCCTATCCTCAGACAACATTTCTGTGACCAAATAAGTGTGTGGGGTGGGGGAGGTTAATGGCAAAACACTGTGTCTTTCCTAAGAGCAGGAATAAGTCAAGGATGTCTATGTTCATTACTTATTTTCAACATTGTATTTGAGTTCTAACCACTGCAGTAAGAGAAGAAAAACAAATGAAGAGCATACACATTAGAAAAAAAAAAAAGTCAAATTACATTTATTTAAAGATGATATCCTCTATATAGAAAATAGGATAGAAACTACAAAAAAAATCCACTAAAACTAAGCATTGTTCAAGTTGAAGGGCACAAGTTCAGTATACAAAAATCAGTTGTAGGGCTGGGGATTTAGCTCAGTGGTTTCACTGCCTGCTGCACAAGCTCAAGGACCCAAGTTTGTTCCCCGGTACAAAAAAAAAAAAAAAAAAAAAATCACTTGTCTCTTTACATCATAACAATGAGCAATCAGAAATTAAAAATTTTAGATGCCTTGTAAAAATGGAAATAAAAGTGTAAAATATGAAATATAAGTCTGGGTATGGCAATACACACATGTAATCCCAGCTACTTAAGAGGTTGAGGAAGGAGAGTTGCAAGTTTCAAGCCAGCCCTGGCAACTTAGACTTTGTCTCAGATTTAAAAAGGCAAGGGATGTAACTCAGTGTTTCCAGAACTGATTGACTGCAGTGCTAAAGAAGAAAAAAAGAAGAAGAAATTTAAAGATATGAAATAACCCAGCATGGTGGCACACGCCTGGGATCCCAGCACTTGGGAAGCTGAGGCAGGAGGTTTGCTCTGAGTTCGAAGCCAGCCTGGGCTACATAGTGAGTTCAAGACCAGCCTGAACTACAGAGTGAGACCTTGTCTCAAAAAAACACCAAAAAATAAAATAAAATAAAAATAGGAGTGAATCAGAGAAAAGATGTAAAGACTTGTATAATGAAAACTAAAAGCAATGCTGAGAGAAGTTGAAGATCTAAATAAATGAAGACTTGTACTGTGTTCCTGGATCAGAAGACCCCATATTGTTTTTTTGTTTTGTTTTGTTTTTGTTTTTTTGGTACTAGGGATCAAACTCAGGACCTTGTGCTTGCAAAGCAGGCGCCGGAACCACTGAGCTAAATCCCCAGCCCGACTCCATATTATTAAGATGTCAGTTTTCTCTAAATTGATAGATTCATCAGCCCCAACAGTCTTTACTTTTGTAGAAATTGAGAAGTTTGTTCTAAAATTCACATGGAAATTCAGTGTAAGTAGAGTAGCCCAAACAACTTTGAAAAGTTTGAAGACTGACACTACTTTATTTCAAGACTTCTAAATCTGCAGTGATCAAAATATACAGGTAGATCAGTGAAACATAATAGAGTACAAAAATAAACCCACATGCTGAACTTGAAATTGACTTCCTGGGACATTTTTAAAGCCTTTGTAGGAAATAAAGAAAGATTTTGAGTAAATCTTTGTAGAGTGTATGCAACCTTTAAAAGACGAGATCCCAGCTACTCCCTTTTTATTGCCTTCCTCATTATCTACAATCATAATTTTGTAGATTAAGAGGGAGTATCAGTTGTTTTTGACATGCTACATCTTGCCTTGCATTTGTAAGGCCAGAAGTAACAGGTCTTTCAAGTTAAATGTGTTTGAACTGGATAAAATTAACCCATTTGTTTCCTGGAAACAAACTGTAAAACATTAAATTTAATGCCTAGCACTCTTTAAAAGATCAGTATAGACTGACAAGTGAATGAAACACTCACAGTGAACAGTACCTTCCTACATATGCACCAGCAGTACCCTGTGTCTTAATATGAAATTATTTGTATTTTAGATCTTCTAAACAGACAATCTTATAAATTTAAAGATTCATACATTTAGGGGGGAAAGTTGCTAAGGTCATACTCTTTGGTGAATGTATATTTTAATTTTTTAAACCTAGAGGAACTTTATAAAGTTTAGGTATAATTATACAGTAAATAGCATTATTGTTAATTGTACAGCCTGATGAATTTTTTGACCGTATGAATACACTCAGATAACTGCCACCAAGATCAAGATATAGAACATTTCTTGCACCCAAAAGGCTCCCTAAGTCTCCATCCTAGTCAATCTTTAGTCATCAGGGTTAATCACTGCTATGACATAGCACTTAGACAAGTTTGCCTAGATTTGAACATCATACAAAGACATTCATTTGTGCCTGGCTTCTTTTATTCAGCATTCTGATTTTGGGATTTTTTTCCCTTGCTTTACTCAATTTATATTTCCATACTCTAATAGTATTCTAGTCAGTTACCAATTACATTGTAAAAATTGACTGTGGGATTGATTCACATTATATAACTAAGGTTTTAAAACATTGTTTTACAATTTTTTTCTTAACTTTCTTCCCTGAAATAGAGAAATTTAAAGGGGGATGTATGCTTTGTATCATTTACTTAAGATGTTTTTACTTTCTTAGGGTGAGGTCTATTAGCTATAGTTAACAATTTTGTTAGCACCATATAAATAACATTTCTTTTTAGGGAATGAATTATTCATTTATTTCACAAATGATTATTCATTCAAATAATCCTCTGTTCTTTTAGAAGGAAAAGATCTTTATAGAGTAAGCTGGGGGTTGATATCTGAGGAGTAGCAGGAAATAATAAATGGCATTAGTAATCAAACAAATATTTTTCCTATGTGGAATCATGTTGTCACAAGATGGTTCCTCTCTAGAAAACTGGTATTTTTCCTTTGGAAATTGAAAATATACTGTAAGTTTCATTGACCTTTTTATCCAATTCTCCAAAAATGAAATCAATGCCAGACTCCCATTAAGACTATTGTTTTTTTCAGTCTTTGCATAAATTTCAAGCCCTTGAAAGTAAAATGAAGTCATGAAGTTCATTCTTTAAATTTAGTTATTTTCCCTTCTGATTTTATGGGGATAGTAGACATGGGAGAACAAGATGTCTTTCAGCTTGGAACTTTATCTGCACATAGGGGAAAAATTCTCATGCTTTACGAAGGACTTTTATCATAAAACTTATTTACATTGTTAATTGTCTCTGTTATAGTTTGTATGGTAAAATGACGTACATAGGCTATCATGGAGTCATCAGGTGGCAACAAAAATCCCAGCACTTTGAGAGGATTAGCACATTGTCCCAAAATTGCTTAGACAAAATTGTTAAAAGCTAGTTCTTAGTCACTTTCCCATCACTGGGACAAAAATACCTGCAACTTAAAGGAGGAGAGGTTTGTTTTGGCTCACAGTTTTAGGGAGTTCAGTCCATTGTCAGCTGGCTCCTAGGCAGAAAAGGCATGATGGAAAGGCTTGGAAGAGGAAAGCTGTCCCACCTGTGGCAACTATGAAGCAGATTAGAGAAGATCTTTTTTTTTTTTTTTTTTTTTTGGTACCGGAGATCGAACTCCAGTCCTTGTACTTGCGGGGCAGGTGGTGGAACCACTGAGCTAAATCCCCAGTCACCTTCCAAGTCCATTTCTGAATACTTGAGACTTTTGGAGGTCATTTTAGATCTAAACCATAATAACTAGCAATGATACTGTTTTAAAACAGACTTTACTGTTTGTGGTTAATATTTTTGTAGCTGCTTAGATAGGATGATCAAACAAGACATGTCTTATATTTTAAAAAGAAATCACCTTCAAGTATACTCCTTTTTAAAACATCTGCAGCCTACATATATGATATAGTCTAACTCAAATTTTGGATCCTTCCTAAGGAAATAAAAATTGATATTAGTCCCAGGAACTTTCCTAGGTACTGGTGTGCTTAATGGCACATTCATGTATCAGATGGCTGGAGGAGACCCAAGGTGCTCATCCCACAGCTTGAGCGGGTACAACATAGATATTTACTGGATATATGGAAAGCATTGCAGAATAAATAAAAGGAATAGGAAACTCATTTGTAGTTTTTTTTTCTTTAAAAACAAGATAGAAAAAACCAAATGAAGATAATGTTATGAAGTAATCTAGGGAGGAAATCATTCCTATTACTAGCTTCATAGCTGAGGCCCCTATAATAAGACAGATTAACAGGAAAAAAGGACAAAAATTTATTTTTTGGTGACACAGGAGGCTTCAGTAATGAAGACCCAAAGAGACAGGCAAACCTATGATATATTTTGTTTTGGTTTTAGCGCTAGTGATTATACCCCAAACCGTATGCATTGTAAGCATGTGCTCTGCCACTGAGCTATACCCCTATCCCAACCCATGTATTTTTTTTATTCCAGATTCTGTGGAAAAGTGGATAATTGTGGACAAGTATGATAGGATAGCAAAGTTGAATGTAATGGTAATACCTAGGTGGAACTTTGGAAGGCCTGTTCAGATTTTCCTCTGTATCCCTGTCTTCACAGGTAAGACTGGTCCTTCCCTCGAGTTATAGGGAGGGCATCTCTTGAATGAGTGTCTTTTGACCTCTTTTCAGGGGAGAAGATCAGAAAGAGGCCTTCCTGCTTCTGTAGTATTCTCAAATGTCAATGGGCATGTTTTGGGATAGTAAATCCTGAATCCCATCAGGATAAAACATTTTATTTCTAAATGTCAGTATCATGAGTTGGGAGCCATTTAATCAGCCTCTCCCTTATAAACAGAGAAGAGTTATTTATATCTCATTCCTAGTCTAAAATTATTTCTGATAGTTATTCTGCTTTTCTAATGTAATATTATTATTTTAATAAAATAGTTACTTTTTGACCTCTTGTAGTCTTGTATTCACTGTAAAAAAAACAAAAAAACCACATATGGAAGTATATAGTCATAAACTCTGTGATGAATATATCAGTTGACTTAGAATTGGAGCAAGTGTAAAAAATCAAAAAGTCACTTCTTGCCGTGATACTGGTTTTTTTAATGATACCATTTTAATGCTAAAGTAAGAGCAGGGGTTCTTCTTTGTGTGCAGGGTAGGTTGGTATGAACATCTGAATCCCTAGGAAGCTTTTGTGAGGAATCCTGTGTTCCAGCTCCAGAATTCACACAAAAGCTCCTCTGTGGCTTAGGAGACAAAAGGTTTCTTAATGATCTCAAGTCCCCAAAGTCAGACACTTTGAAAGTATAGTTGTTTCAATGTTCAGATTAATAAAGCTGACACTTACTTTGAAATATAACTAAACAAGATTGCAGAAATAGAATCCAAATCCAGATTATTCTTTGGGTGAATAAATACATTGGTCAACCATTTACTGCATATAATAGTTTATCTGGATGTTACTTACAAGCTCAGGTCTCACTCATGTGTTGTGTTAGTTCTGGAATTACCTCATGAATCCTGCAGTACATAACAGAACAAATTGCCAGAAGGTTCACTGATCAGAAGCCATCCCAAGGTTCCAGTGCTTATGGTTTATGCAAGCAGTTCACATCTCGTTAGTCATTTAAAAACAAAGAAAAACAGTTTCTGGGGGGGGGGGGCTGTCTTCATTGAGAAATAAAAATGGCTTTTTTTCTCCTAATCTAGTGAAGAAAATTCATAAAATCAGTGTGAGAACTTTGTAATTTTATGTTATCAAAATGCTACAATTTCTATTACAAATAAAAAATTTTAAAACTGTAAGATTGATCTTGTAGTGATATGTATATCCAAATAAATATTTAATAATTCATTATATACCTAAAGATAATGACCAGATACAGTAAAACATCAAATTTGGCAAGTATAGTTACTCAATAAGTACTATTGGCTAGATTGTGACTCTTAAACCCCTTATTCTAAATTTGGGATTTATGCTAACTAGGAATGTCATATGATAAATAGAATACTTATAGAAGAGATATTCCCCAAGGAACTAATTATAATGAAAGAACAAATTAGCATTTTAGAATACTTTGTACTCACATCATCTGTTTCTAATATGACTTCTAGGTAAGAGATGCAAAAAAATCTTAAACTTACAATAGAGCAGTTTCAGAATTTGATCAGTTACTCTAAAACTACGGTACTAATTATGTATAGTGCATGCTTTGGCTCCCATTGGGTGAGACATTGAGGATATAAATGAGAACGAATTTTGAGGAGTGACTTTTCTTAGATGCCTGCACCTTTCCTTAGCAGTCTATACCTGCTATCTTTAGGGAGATTTTTATTAAATAGTGATAGTGTAACTATTCAAAGTGCTTTTTTTCATTAATCCTCATAGTGACCTTATCTATGAGGTTAAAAAAAACCTAGATTTACAGATAAATAAATTTAGGAACAGAGAAGCTAGATAACTATGTATTGAAGATCACAACTGTAAATTCTAAATACAAACCTAGGGTTTGAACCAAGAGCTTCCAGCTTAGTCTGTGCTCCCTACATTGTACATTCTGTCTTTCTTAGTTGCCTGAAACTGAAGTCAGATATTTAAAAAAGAATGAAATGGAGCTGACAGTTTCTCTGATATCTTTGTAAATCTCCTAGATGAGCTTAGAGATTTGGGTAATTAGCAAGGTCTGGGACCTACTATACCAGAAGATAAACTCTTGAGAACCAAAGACCTGGTGAGAGTTCATTAAGTGCTGTTGAATGATTGGCTATATCAAGAAAACTTACATGATATAAAATATCTTTAGAAAGCCTATCACCATCAATTTGTATTATTATAGACATCAATTTACACAATTTATTTTTAAAAAGTGATTACTATTGTATCATTTTTTACACTAGAACAGGTAATTTTTTTAAGTAGTAGCAAAACTTAGGAAGAATTAATATATTTTTAATTTATAACCAATCTGTAGCATATACCAAAATTTCAATGAACCTTAAATAATTTATCACAAAACTTTACTATCAAGAAAATGTTAAAATGTAGGGGAACTGTTCTAACCATCTTTTGTTTCTGTATTATGTTCTGTCAAGTGGTTGACTTAATAACATATTCTTATGCACATATCAACTGAATTTTTGAGAAAATTGTGTTATAGAGTGAATTCATCAAATCTTTCTGCATATGTTTTTGCTAAGCTCCTTATTAGAACATATGAAATACAAGGACTACAGTTTCTTTCCTGAATAGGCAAGGATTTTCAGTTCAGAATGGTATATTATTCTAAGTCTCTAGATAAGCTTCCAACACTTTTCATTACTGTTCCCTTACCTTATTTTTTTATCTATTTCTGATCATTTTCCAAATTTTTACATTGTACATGGGAAACAAAGAATTAAGGGGGAAATGTAAAAGAAATGACAAGGGCCCTGAGGAAAAGAAAGTATAAGTGTTAAGTGGCTCGTGGATTTTAAGTTTAGGAGAACACTGGAAAGAAGTTTTAAGATTTTTTTTTTTTGTATATCAAATTTCTGTGTATTTCTAACTTTGCTTCTAGCTTCTTAAAATTCTGTTTAAGCAGTGTTTTTCTGTGGAATCTTGATTAAAAGTCTCTAAATAGAAGAACTTGACTACTGATTTACTCTTTCATAATCATAGCATTCTTCATTATAGTCAGTATACAACTAAAACAGGATATAAAATTATAAGCTTCTGGAAACTCATTTTAGAGTATTCTCTTATTAGCATTCTTTGAAGAATTTTGAAAATATTTTCTTTAAATTCTTTCCTTTTAGTGTCAAGGATGAATTAAAAACTGCTTCTACCTACAACTCTAAATTCCCTCACTTGTAGGTTTGCATAAGCCATTACAATTATTTAGAAATAAGCTTTGTGGTTTGGGTCTGTTTTTCTCAAGAATCCAATACTTAAATGTCACGTGTGTGTTTTGGAAATTTGACAACAACATAGTTTGTGGTCACAGTTGCTTTAGCTATTACGAGACATTTAAGAATCACTTTTGAAAACACTCCTGTCATTTCTCTGTATGTGTTTTTTAAAAGGGAAAATTATTACCCACCTTTGTTTCTGTTTCTGACTGTTCTCTGCTATTCCTCTGCCCAAAATACTTGCTATTCTTTGTCCAAACTTAATAATTTTCTGACCACATGTGCATGCCTTTGCTTTGGCTGTTTCATCCCCTTGGAACTGTACCCTTAACCACAGTCAAGTGTTCTGCTCTTAAAGGGCCACATATATTTTTTAAGATAATAGGGAAAGGGAGGTTCAGGAAAGGGAGGCTCAGAAAAGGAGGAAAGGGGAGGGGAGAGAAGTAAAGGAAAGGAAAAGGAAAGGAGGGGAGGAAGAAAGCAAGGGAGGGAGAGATAGACAAAGTTTCTTTATGTGTTGTTATTGATACAGTTTTGCTGTCCTTGAAACTTCCTTTTATATTATGCATTTCTCTCTTAGACACTTTATACTTTCTATCTTGCATATAATTATGTACATATTTTATCTTCCTAATAGTACATTTTGGACTCTATTAGCAAATGACCTATAATGTTGAAAAGACTATATTAATATATATAATGCTTAAAAACGTTATGTTCATTAGATTTCAGTAAAAACAAGAATGTATAAAGCAAAAGTTTAAATATATAGTTTTTGGCAAAGGAATAATAGTTTTATTGATCTTGGTTGTGGTGGTTAGTGAATAAATCTCTTAATAATTTCAGAGTGATAAGCAATAATAGATTGCTTTCACTCCAGCAGTTTCTACGTGATACCACCATGTTAAAGAGGGCACAGATTTGGTCTGTGGCCAAGGTGAGGTAGAAGAGTGTAGCAAGCCCTTGTCTGGTCTCTGGATACCAGCGTCCAGGATAACAGGATAGGACACAGTATTTATATTTTCAGCTAGCATTAAGGCCTCTGGGTTAGCTGTGATCCTTGATAATTTATAACCTGAAAATGGTAGCAGGTACCAGAAATCATAAAAATTGTTCCCAAAAGAAGAACTATCGAAAATTGGCCATGAGAGTCATAATTATGCATGTCTCTTTAGAACGAAGTACTATACTGGGGATCTGGATGGAAAGGCTAATAAGAAAAAAATTAATTAAAAGAGTGTGGTGGAGATTGGTGCTAGTGAATTCAAGAAGTGTTAGAGGGAATTATAACACTATACTTTCCGTGGATGCCCAAGAGAACAATAAGAACTTAAAAAAAAGACTGAGAACGAAGTCACTCTTCATTTTAATACCCCAGGACTCAGTGCTTGGTCTTTAATTCTCATTTATATTAACTCACTTTATGGATGAGCAGATCACATGACTTTAAATACTATTTGTTACACCAATGACTCCCAAGATATATTTCCAGTTCTGACTTCTGTCCCATTCTCCAGGTTCAGCTGCCTTCTTGACATCTCCATTTGAGTATCTACCAAGTGTAGAATGTGTGAGTGCTTGCATGTGTGCCCATATGCATGTGTGTGTGTGTGTGTGTGTGTGTGTGTTGCTGGAGACCAAACTTAGTGCCTTGTGCATGGCAGGCAAGCATCTTACTACAGAGCTATACCCCCAAGTTCTGACAAATATCTTAACAAGTCAAAGTAAAGTCCTATTTTTTACCACTACCACACAGCCTCACTCCAGGAACTCAGCCTTCTGCAGTCTTCTCTCTCAATTGATGGCATTCCATCTCCGCAGTTACTCGATCAAAACTTTGGCATCATCTAGCTTCCTCTCCTCCTCTCCCTGCACATCCAGTCTGTCAGGAAATTATCACTAGCTCTAAACTATGTTCGGTATCCTGCAAGTTCTTACCTCTTCTACAGCGACTATGTATAACTATGGTTATACATCATCATCTTGGACCAGATATTAGTGCTTTGGCTTCATAATCTATCTCTTGGTGTTTGAGCTCCTTAGTGGCTTATTTGGAATTGATTTTAAACTGTTTTATCATGTTTCAGACCTGAAATCTCAAGGTTTTGAATAGCATCTCTGCCTTGTTTGAGTAATTTTCCAGATGGATTGTATTTTGATTTTTCCTGAAATACCAAAGAAGAAGCTTATAACAGAAAATGTGTAGATTGGCTGTTAAAGACAACAATATGTTGAGAATTCACAGCATGTTCACCCATTGAAATATGCTTTTCCATGAGAATTGTGAGCCATGTTTCAGCTGTCTCATATATGGCTGATAAAGACTAAAACGTCCATTGGACTGCAAGTCTACATCAGCACTATGTAAGATGTGCAGACTAATTAAAACTTGTGTTCAAGCCATGCATGGTGGTTCATGCTTGTAATTGTAGCTACTCAGGAACCTTGAGGCTGGAGGATTGCAAATTCAGGCCCAGCCTGGGCAACTTAGCAAAAATTTGTTTCAAAATAGATAGATAAACTGGGCTTGGTGGTTCACACCTATAAACCAAGTACTTGGGAGGCTGAGGCAGGAGAATCACTGAGTTCAAGGCCAGCCCAGGCTACCTAGTGAGTTCAGTATCAGCCTGAACTACAGAGACCCTGTCTGAAAAAATAAAAAAATAGAGCTGGGGATGTACCTCAGTGGTAGAAGTGTTAAACCACATGCGTAGCATATGTGGGTTCAGTTCCCAGTACCACCAAGAAACAAAACAAAAAAGGTGGATTCAAGCATTCCCCCAAAACACAGTTATTAAAGATATTCCTCAGATTCATAAATGTATAGGGACATTTTAATCTTCAAAAGCGGAATGACTTTTAATAGTTTTTTAATAAAATTAAATCAGATTCTCTTTGTCTTGACCATAGGTTGAGGTTAAATCAAAGGATGGATGATTTGGTTCTGATAAAAGGTGTTTTCAGGAAAGCATAGGTAACTTTATGATTGGTAAACTAACTGTTCCTTGGACTTGTGTCAGTTATCTGAGCTACAGCAATGTTAGTACAGTGCATCAGATTGAATAATGGACTTGGCAGTCTCAGGCCTTCTGGGACTTTTCTGTAGCAGTTTCTTGAGTCTATAGCCCAGTACACCTAGAAATTATCTTAAAACCTATATTCTTTCTTTTGATAGGGGAGAATAACGCTTAAAGTTCTTTCTAACGAGTCTGTTTTCTTGAGTCTAATGTACACCTTTATTTTTTGGAATAGGCGTTCTGAAGTCTAAGGGATTCATTTTTAGAAAGCTCTTCTTAAATATTGAGGTGTTAAACACCTATAGAGGCAAATAACAAAACAAGAAATTAAAAGACCCCGTCAATCAACCTGGTAATACAAAAAAAGTCACCTGAAATTAAAGTTAAGTAATGAGCAAATGCAAACAAGACAAAATCCAAATTCTAGAATTCAAATATGCAAAAGATGTATTTTGACTAAAAAACAACAAAACAGCTTTTGTTGTACACCAATTCCAAATCTAAGGAATTTTCAAAGGAACTGACTTCTATCAGTTTAAGAACATTATAGTCTAAGAGAATATTGACCAAGAGTTCATAAATGAGCTATAAGTGAATCTATGAACTCTAGGATTTACATACAGTTTTATGTTTTTTTTTAATTTGTAAATCTATTTATCTAAATCTTTTCAAATCCATTTTTCTGAATTCATCTTTTTACTTCTAAGAGCAGAGTGCTGTATAATAGATTAATTTTTAAATTAGGTATCTAGGAAAGGAAGTTTCCCATTTCTTTTATAGCCATCCCCAATACTCACCTATATAGACGCATCCCCACTTCCCATACCCATTTTTCCTCATGGTGGGAAAAGAGATTTGAAGATATATCTCTTACCTAAAGAAATTGCCATTGTGGAAAAATAGGAACAGGGCAGGACACCCAGCAAACAGTATGATGAAGAGAAGATATAGGAACACACCAAAAAAAAAAAAATCCTTGATAGAAAAAATAATTTAACGGCTATGTTAAATAACCACAATATTTCTACAAAGTGACGAACTTCTACAGATCTGCTCTTCTCGGACAGAACTTCGGCAATCTTTGCCTTAAGCCCCTAGAAGGAAATTATTCAAAATGTTAGTCTGATAGCATTAAGCAGTGATTTAAAATTGACAGTGAAATACAGTTTTCAAAGTATAGACACTAGATGACTCTTTAGTACAACAAGTTGTTCCAGACCACTGGCCTCATAATAAATATTGAGACCTATATTACTGATATGCAGAATTTATTAAGCTTTGCACATGTAATAGAGCAGTTTCATTTGCATCCAAAGTGCTAACAAAATCTCTAGCAATCAAGAATGGCAACATGCCATTTTATAACAATCAACATTGTAGCTTTTCAAATTTGGTTTTCAGAAGAATCTATCTTCAAGTAAATCTAGTCATGCTTTTAAAAATTGCTTTAGGGGCTGGGGATTTAGCTCACTGGTTTCGCTGCCTGCTGTGCAAGTGCAAGGTCCCAAGTTCGATCCCCGGTACCAAAAAAAAAAAAAAAAATTTGCTTTAGGTCACTCCAAGCTTGGCAGTTAACATTTGGCATAAACAAGAAAACAATCCCAATTTGATAAATAACAGATAACATTGTAGGCCATAAACATACAGCATAAGGAAATGGTGGTGTAAGTCAGTAGTTATTAAGTTACTAGAGTACCTTGGCCTCTATGCAGAGGGTTTGATTCACTAGCCTGGACACCCAGTTTTCAAAGTAAGAGCAACGTCTACAGTATCATTTCTAACATTGCAAACAAGCAGAGAATGAGGAATTCCTTTTTTGTTTTGTTTTGTTTTTTTTGTTACGGGGGATCAAACTCGGGACCTTGCACTTGCGAGGCAAGCAGCGGAACCACTGAGCTAAATGAGGAATTCATTTTTATTAATAAATTACACCCTCAGGAGTTAGAATCAACACCATAGTATAAAAATGTTCAAGTTATATCAGTCATAACTGTATGCTTATTTTAAAAGGTGCTAAATGGATTAAATGGAGACAGCAATGCTCCCCCTAATGTGATTGATCTTACTTACCATGTTTACAGCTATCAAGACCTAAAACTTCAGGTGTTTGAACTGAATATTGATGAGGACACTTATATTTCAACCTGATATGCTAGACTCTGTTATTTGGTCAACTGTCCATTTACTCTGAAATTAAAATTTTAATATTATCAAAAATTGATATAAGTGGCATAATAACAAATACGCTGAAATGGTTATAGTCGCAAATGGCAGTTAACAAGGATATGGGGAGATCCCACTCCCAAGTCACCCAGTAGTTGGAATTACTGTATATACTGTCATAACTATAACAAATTGGATTTAAAGCTGCTTAGTCTGACATCTTCACACACCCAAGATATGTACCTTATATGAAAAGAGTGTTTATTCAAAAACAGAATTTTTGTAGCTGTTAAGTTCTTCCCTTAAATGTAAATAAAATGGCACAGAAACTTATAATAACCAGGACTCAGAAAATTTAAAAGAATAATTTGAGTTAGGAATCAAATATACAGAGTCAAGGAAAAAAAATCATCTAGAAGACAAAAATCCAAGTAGCATCTCAGATGCAGAGCACTTTTGTAAAGTGGGAAAGCAACTG
This sequence comes from Heterocephalus glaber, assembly GCF_000247695.1. The sequence continues at coordinate 3,243,517 of NW_004624872.1, forward strand.
TGATCACCTACAGCTTCTCAGATCATTCTAGCAAGTGTCTTCAGGTACTACCTGTTGTCTGTATAATAGTATTTCCCAGGGCCGGGGATTTAGCTCAGTGGTTTTGCTGCTTGCCTTGCAAGCTCAAGGACCTGAGTTCGATCCCCGGTTCCAAAAAAAAAAAGTATTTCCCTAAATAAAGGGCCTTGAATGCACATTCAGTGTGTTTCCTGTGAGTAGAAGTGAAGATATTTTCATTTTGTTTAACTCACAAACTATTTGGTCAAAGAAATATGTAAAGCTAAATAAAAGCACATCTGGTAGAAATCCCTAGCGATGAATGTTGACAAGATGTGCTTGGATCTTGCTTGCAGCATCTGGCAGTGGGTAGTGGAACAAAGGTAGCAATCTCACAGATTCTCCTGTGTCTGTTCTGGAGGTGGCTCCATGGCGGTGGCACTAGCATTTGCAGTTGAATTCAAGACTTCTCCAAAATCACTGTCAGCAGGCTTGGTTCCCCCTGCTTTAGACTTTAAGTTTTTGACCTTTTCTTCAAATGACTTGAAAGTTGGGGAATTTTTTACATCTTCTAGCTTTTTGGTGATAACAGAGCCAACAGATGAAAAGGCCACTGAAGCCTCCTGTCTGGCCTGAGATAAGGTTTCAGTGGTCTTCCTGTATGCGGACGTGGCTGTCACATCCTGCCGCCCTTTGGCAATGTTCTGCTTTAGCTCCTGTAGTGAGCCAATCCCAAGTTTCCGCTTGATCTCTGCTAGATGCTTCTCTTTTGCTGCTAACACTTGAGACAGAGTTTCGATTTCTTCTTCCACATTTACCAGCTCTCTTCTCAGCTCATCCTGCTCCTCTTCGGAGAGTGTCTTGGTGGCGCTAAGCATGGCTGCAGCATCTTCTCCTTCCTCAGGTACTGGGTTTGTCCTGAGCAAACCAAGTTTCTCAGTAGGTGATCCGGGTAGAGATGAATTCCCACTAGGGGACAGGTAGAGGTAGTTTTTGTTCACTCCTGCATTGAAATTGAACGGGAACTGGTAGTCTTCATATAAGTCTGTGTCTCTGTGATCCATCATCCCAGGCAGAGGCAGAATGCTTGGTTTTATGGCTGCCTGAGCTCCCTCCGCAGTTGCTCGCCCCTTTGGCCTTATTCCCCTACAGTTTCATGAGTAGTGTCCTTGAAAGAGAAACTATAGCTTTCACCAATTTTTCAAAGGAATCTATGATTTGAAAAAAGTTTAAAGACCTACCATTCCCTATCAATTTTTGTATGTCACTGTAATAAAATACCTGAATAAAGTTTCTTATGAACAGTAATGAAAGTGCTTTATGTCTCATTTTGTGATAGTCACATTCCTTGTCATTGAGGCACGATACCAGACACCCACAATTTAAAGGAGGAGAAGTTTATTTGAACTCACATATTTAGTTCATATTTGGCCAGCTTCAGGGCAGAAACAGCTCGATGGAAGGGTCTGGAGGAAGAAAGCTGCTCACATCATGGCAGCCAGGAAGCAAAGAAAGAAGGAAGAAGGTGAAAAGGGAGGTACAGCTTTCCAGGTCACACCCATAGAGACTCACCTCTTCCAACCAGGTCCCACCTCCTAACAACAAGTCAGCTATGACGCCCTTATAATCTAGTTATGTTCCACAAGCCCTACCTCTAAGAGCATAAGGCTTTGAGGGGACATTAAGATATAAACTGTGACAAGCTTCGAGAACCCATGCAGATTTTTTTTCTGCATTAGGTTTATTAGTACATTTTAGGTATAAAATACAGTTAACATTCATCATTGAGATCTTGTACCTTTACATGAGTATCTTGGTTCTTATTTTTTCCCCATTCCTCTGCCCTCCCTTCACCCCCTCCACCCTTTCCTATTAACAAAGACTTTGTTTCCATTTTTTTCCTTTTCTCATATTTTTTCTTTTCCCTTCTTTCCTTTCCCTACCCCTCCCATTTCCCCTACTCCTTTAGACCTTTTCTTCCTATTACACAGTATCAATTATAATATCAAGATTCAGAGGACATTACCACAGATTTTACAGAATTTAAAAGGATATGAAAGCATATTACAAAAATCTTTTTTGAAATGAATTTGACAACTTCTAAGAAGTACCTTGGAAGACAAATTAATGAAACTGACTCTGGAAGAAATATAAAATTTAAATAGCATCTGTTAAAGTATATTCCTAGCTTGAAAACCCTACCTGTATGACAACAACAGGCTCATATACATTTTAACTGATTAATTATATCAAACATTCTTTCGAAGAACCAACTCTTGGCTTCATTGTTTTTTTTTGTATCAATCGTTCTCTTAGTCTTCATTGCATTGATTTCTGCTCTGATCTTTATAATTTCCTCCCATGTATGAGCTTTGGGTTTGTCCTGCTCTTCTTTTTCTAGAATCTTGAGGTTCAGCATCAGGTTGTTTAATTGGGCTCATTCTGTTTTCCTGATATGTGTATTCACTGCTCTGAATTTCCCTCGTAAGACTGCTTTCATTGTGTCCCATAGATTCCGATATATTATATTGTCATTGTCATTTAATTGAAGGAACTGATTTCTTCTTTAATTTCCTGTATGACCCATCGGTTATTCAGAAGTGTGTTGTTCAATTTCCATGTGTTTATGAAATTTTTGCGGTTTCTTTTGCTATTAATCTCCAATTTCATGACACTATGGTCTGATAATATACAGGGGATAACTTAAGTTCCTTTGCACTTACTTAAATATGTTCTATGAGCAAGTATGTGGTCTGTTTTGGAGAACAATCCATGTGCAGCTTAAAAGAATGTCTATTCTCATTTTGTGGGGTGGAACACTGTAAACATCTCTCAAGTTCATTTGTTCAAGAGTTTGAGTTTTAGTATTTCATTGCTTGTTTTTTGTCTAGTTGATCTATCTATTTGTGACAGTGGGGTATTGAGGTCCCCCACTACTATTTTATTAGTGCTTATGTGATTTTTCATGTCCATTAGTGTTTGTTTTATATAGTTTTGCGCACTGTTTGGTGCATAGATAATTATGATTGTCATCTCTTCCTGTTGGATTGTTCCCTTTACAAGGATGTGGTGTCCTTCTTCATCTCTCTTAATCAGTGTTAGTTTGAAATCCACTTGATCTGCAAAGAGGATAGCTACTCCTGCTTTTTTTCGGGTTCCTGTCGCATGGAGTATTGCTTTCCATCCTATAACTTTTAGTCTGTGAGTTTCTTTTTAAATTAAGTGAGTTTCTTGTATGCAGAATATTGTTGGATCTTGCTTCTTGAGCCATTCTGCCAGTCTATTTCTTTTGATTGGTGAATTGAGACCATTAACATTGATGGTTATAACTGATACATATTGACTTATCATTGTCATGACTTTTTCTTTTTTTTGAATTCTCCCCCTTTGTGTTTAATTTCTTGTCATGCCCAATGGATTCATTTTGCTGGGCTTCCTGGGGTTGTGGTCCTGGTTGTCTTTTCCTAGGATATTGTTTAAAATTTTGGGGAGCGCTGGTTTGGTATTCATGAAGTTCCTAAGGTGTTCTTTGTCATGAAAGTATCTTATTTCTCTATCAATTTTGAAAGATAGGTTTGCAGGGTACATCAATCTGGGTTGCAGGCTGTTTTCCTTTAGGACTTGAAATGCATCATTCCTTTAGGACTTGGAATGCATCACTCCATGCTCTTCTTGCCTTGAGGGTTTGCATTGAGATGTCTGCTGCAATTCTGATGGGCTTTCCTTTGTATGTGATTTGTTTCTCTTCTCTAACTGCTTGTAGAATTTTGTTTTTCTGTTCACTTTCTGGAATCCTAACAATTATATGCCTATGTGTAGATTGTTTTTTGATCAAGGCTAGTTGGAGTCCTATATGCCTCACTTATCTGTATGTCAAGTTCTTTTCCCCTGCTTGGGAAGCTTTCTGCCATTACTTCTGTGAACAGTTTTTTTATGTCATCTGCACTCTCTCCTGTTTCTTCATTGACTCTGATCAGTCTTATGTTATTTTTCTTTGCATCGTCTAGGAGCTGCTGGATTGATTTCTTGTGATCCCTTACAATTTTGAAGCGATTTTTCCTTTCCTGGTCACTAATTGCAATCTTATTTTCTATATCTGAAATTCTGTCCTCACATTGGCTCATTCAGCTGTGTAAGCTTTCAGTTGCGTTTTTAATGTCCTGGAAATCTGTTTGCATGTGTTTTATGCATTCCATTTGTTTCCTATGTTGGGATTCTATCATGTTCCTTACCTCCTCTATTTTTTTAATCTGTGTCCTCTCTAGATTTATTAATCATGTCTTGCACTATGGGCACAATCTCTACTGTTATCTGAGAAATTATTTCTGATTTCATTTTTTCCAGATCCTCTTTTGTTGCCAGTTTTGGGAGTCCAGGTAGTTGAGTATCAGAGTGTTCATCTCCTTTCCCTTTGGGGTTCCTTTAGGTGATCAGGAAGTCTTGTTTTGAGTCTTTTCTACATGTCTTCTCATTTCAAGGGGTGGGGGATATGTGTGCTGCTGGCGCCCACGCGCCTCAGCTCCTCGGCGCTGGGGGCGGCTCTGCTGCTCAGGACTGGGGGCAGTGGTATGGCAGCCCAAAAGGCTCATCTCCTCCACACTGGCCTTGGCTCTCTGAACACAACAGTGTTTCCCATCTGTGGGAGCAGAGAAGGATGGCCTTATTAATTCACCTTTCCTGGCAAGGGAGGAGATGGTCAGCCCCATGAAAATTTTGAAAGATTAAGCCAAATCAAGGTGGTGTTAATAATGTTAGCATTGTTAACAATGTTAGCATAAATAATTTCATTGTATTTATATGAAATCTCTTCTTGTAGCATGTTGATTTGTTGTGTTTAACTACCATTAATATTTTTATGAACAAGCTGAGGTACTTATTGAAGTGATCTGTAGTAACTTTAAGCAATTTTTTTTTCTTTTTATTTGGTGCAATTATAAACCAGTGAGCATAGCAGATCCTGCTGCCCTTGGCTTCATCATTTCTCCATGGTCCCTGCTGTTGCTGCCATCTGGTAGTGTGTCATTTACAGATGAAAATATTTCCAATCAGGATCTTCGGGCGTTCACTGCACCAGAAGTTCTTCAAAATCAGTCACTAACTTCACTGTCAGATGTTGAAAAGGTAACTGTTAAATCTTTTTAAAAATTTTGTGTTTTACCTTAGCCCTCTGAAAAATATCCATTCAATACAGAGTGATTCTGTATTAGGAATCTCATATTTATTTTTCTTAAGGAAATTCAGAAGAGTTCTATAAAAGCTTATGGATCTGAGAAACATATCTTAAAAGTGAGTCATTATTAATTCATGTTTATACATATGAAATGCTTTATAGAAATCTCTTCATTAGATAGAAACAAACATAACTAGAAAGTACACCCTGATTATTATATACAGAATAATCTATAATACATGGCAGGTTGAAAAAATACTATGTAAGGGGATAAAGTGTTTTGAAAATATGCAAAAGGCACAATTTTTAGCATAAAGCAGTATCACAAAGATGGTAGCATTTTCAGTTATCCAAATTCTGCTTATTCTTCATTCCCTGAGAATAAGTAGAATTTATTTAAGTGTAAATTCCTAGAAAGGACATTGCACTTAGGCTTACTAATATGAACAGTGACAGGAGGGAAGAAATTGTCCACTGGTTGGGAATGGCTGACCAAACCAGCTAAAGGAGAGCAGTAGCTGTCTAAAGTGCTATAGTTAAAGAAACGGGCTGCAGGTCAACGTGAGGGCAAATTTTGAATGCCAGAACCCGAATCTTTCTTCTGAGGCGCAGTGGGGATCTGTTACGCTTTTAGGATTGTGATGTGGTGGGATTTTTGATCTTGGAGGTGAGGCCTGAGAAAAATAGGTAGCCTGAAGAGATTAGATTTCTTGAGAGTCTAATTGGGGAGCTTTAATAATCTGGAGAGAAGAACTGAAAATAGTGTAATGCCTTGAGAATATAAAAACGTGGATGAACAGGACACAGTGGACACCAAACTGGTGGAGATTTCCAGTTCATGTGATGGAAAAATGAATAAGATGGGAAAGTTTATAATAGAAATAGTCACTCTGACAATGGTGATGTCATTAACTTCATAATATGGTTTAATTTCATTGTTAAAGCTATGAAAAAAATCAGAGGGCAGGGGCCAGGGATTTAGCTCAGATGTTCTGCCTCCTACCTCACAAAGGCAAGGTCCTGAATTCGATCTCCGGTACCAAAACAAACAAACAAGCAAAAAATCAGAGGGCAAACATGAGTTATTGTATAACAGACTATGGGTGTTAGATAGGGAGCTCTCGAAACTAGCATTTGCTATGAACATCTTTTCCCATACAGCAAATTTTCTAATAGTAATTTTGTTAAATAAAAAGTATGCGGGCTGGGGATTTAGCTCAGTGGTTCCGCCGCCTGCCTTGCAAGCGGAAGGACCCGAGTTCGATCGCCGGTACCCAAAACAAAAAACAAAAAACAAACAAACAAAAAAGTATGCACATTTTATATTTTCATATACATTGTTTAGTTGCCATCTAAAGAATTGTACTTATTTATCTTTCTACTGACAATCATATTTCCCTTTTGAGAGAGAGAGATTGAGAGAGCGAGGGAGAGGGAGAGAATGAATGAATGTGACGATTAAGCCTCTTGATTTGGGCTGTCAACTTTATATCTGAAGAAAGACTGATGAGAATTGGTAGTGTGACTCCAGGCTTCAGTTTATCTACTTTTTTTTTTTTTTTTTGGTACTGAGGATCGAACTCGGATCCTCTCGCTTGCAAGGCAGGTGGCTGAACCACCGAGCTAAATCCCCGGCCCCTCAGTTTATCTACTTTTTATAGTTTATAAGCTACTTAAGAAACTTGGGATGTACAAACAACCAAATAAAGGAGACAGAAGCTGAGGTGGAGGGAGTGCATAAAGCATTAGCCCTAAGAAATTTCCACTACATAAGATAAGGTATTTGAAGAGGTCTTTGTGTAGTATAGAGTGTATACAATCCTGGCTATTGTTACATATCATGAAAGTATTCAAATATACTGGTAATGTTTTATTAAGCTGAATAATATATACATAGTTATTCCTTAAACAGTATGCCTTCATTCTGTACACCATATGATTCATTTAATAATTCACTTAAAAGACAGGCTGATTAGAACTTTGGAAATAAGTAAATTGTGTGTGTGCAAATTTTTTATCCCTTGAAATTTGTGGATCACAATCAAGCTTTAGGGTTTGTACAAACCAGTAAGTTTTGTGCGGTTGACCACTTTTGGAAGAAGGTGTCCATAATGTCATCAGTTTCTTAAATAGTCTTCTAGTGACCTCAAAAGACAACTACTGCATTGTAGTAAAGCTATAGATACCTTAGTTTTTAAAACCGCTACTGCATTATAGGAGAATCTCGTTCCCTAATTATGAATAATTTTGGATAAGTGTCTGAATTCTTTCTGTAAGGCTTTTAAAATTTACAATAAAAGAAAATAGTGCTTAATACAAATTTCAGGTGTACAAGTGCATTTCTAATTTGCTAAGAAGTTTCCCAGTTTGCCTGTGATGTCAAGATCCCAAGCAAGTAAAGTGCTATGTGTTAGAACAATTGGTAGACCACCTGTTTGACAGAGTGTTTAGGAGTAACTGTTGGGTATGTTACCATTACATTACTAAGTCTGACTGAAACTTCTAGTTTACCTTTGTGTATAAGTTATATGCAAATGTTATGCCATTTTATGTAAGGGACTTGAGCATTTATTGATTTTATTATACACACGGGTCATGGAATTTATCTTTTCCAGGTTAAGTATAGGATATTGTGATTTTAATATGGGAAGGACATGTTGAAAAAGCGGATGGTAACTGCATTCGATAATTTTCATGAGTTAAAGATATCTCATTGATTGACATTCAATAAATGCTTGCTATTGCATATAGGTCACTGATTAGTACTTTATTGTGAATAATAGCGAGTGCTTCAGCAAGATCTTGACACATGAAAGTGTTCCCCTTATTCAGTAAGACTTAAAAGTATCTTGTAAACTATATGAATACTTTTGTAGGAAACATGTCCCTTTGAGTAGCTAAATTTATACAGGTCACACTCAGCTTTTTGGTCCTCTGGATTTTCCCTTTTGCTTGTAATTTTCTGCTTTCAGCTTGCTATTTGTTACAGTTTTGATGGAATCTGAATCAAATCATTGTAATTTCGCTTCTAGAATATTGATGTATACCAAGGATTTACAATATTTAGCTTAAATATTCATTGCCACTGATTTCCAGTCTAAATATCAAGAATTGTGACTTCTACCATCTTTTGCTTTACTTCTTCAACCTTACCAGCAACCTCAGTTGAACTTGGCCAAAGAAAAGATTGAGAGTTCTTAACCACACTATACTGTATTTACTCTTCTTAAATTTTATTGATCCATTTTCTTTCTTCTCCTTTCCATGTATTCATTTGCTTATTTATAAGTTTGACAAATATATTTCTTATATGCCAGTTTGATTTACTGAGAGCAATCAGAATTGTCCAGTCGCTGAGTCTAGTGTGTAATTTGATAAACATTTAAAAATACTAGATCCTAGGGCCGGGGATTCAGCTCAGTGGTTTCGCTGCCTGCTGCGCAAGCACAAGGACCTGAATTCGATCCCTGGTACCAAAAAAAAGAAGCTAGATCCTAATGCTTTGAGGAACCTCTCCAGCCTCCTCAGTCCTTTTGTGCCCTTGATGAAAGAATTCAGTCAAGACACCTACGAGGCTCTCCAGAACTATAGATAGAGTTTAAGATAAAGCAGATACAGATGGATGTCTTTAAGCTAGAAGGCAGGCATGACATACAGACATCTGCACTGAGTGCAAACAATTTTGTGTGCATAAAATTTTTTTTTTATGTACACAAGATTTACTCCTAGGTTCAGGGAACTATAGTGATTATGATGCTGGATGCTTATAGTTCAAAAATGTCTTCCTTTTTCTTTTCAGATGGTCGGTGTTCCCTCAGGGGGCTTAATTATATAAGAAACTTAGGAATGAAAGAAAAAGTTCTACAGTAATCTAAATTAAGTCTCAGCCCAACAAGGGAAGGTCCCTAAAGGACATTTCCTCTCCTGATATCACTGGGCTCTAGGCTGTGGCAACCAAGAATACTATATGCCTCGTTCTAGAAATGGAGGCTTTCTGTCTTTGAGTCTGAGACCTAGTAAATAGTTGCTAATATATTACATATTGAGATCTTTGTTTCTTTATATTTAACTACACCTGGCAAAGCATGCTATTTTGTGCTCTCCCTTTGTCTCTCAGTCCTGCTAACACCTAACTATCTGCATAACATGATGGCTTCTACATAAGGAAAATAACAACTCTTGGTGATGATACAGAGAAATTGGACCCCTTGTACACTGTTGGCAAGAATGTAAAATGGTACCGTCACTATGGAAAATAGTACAGAGATTGCTCAAAAAGTTAAAAATAGGATTACCACATGATCCAGCAATCCCTCTTCTGAGCATATATCCAGAAGAACTCAGAGCAGGTTCTCAAAGAGATATTTATGTACCCATATTCGGTGTAGCACTATTCACAATAGCCAAGAACTAGAAGTAACAGATGAATAGATAAAGAAAATGTTATATACATACAATGAATATTATGCATCCATTAAAGAAAATAGAAACTCCTGTTACATGCTACAACACAGATAAACTCCAAGGACATTATGCCAAACAATATAAGCCAATCACAAAAGAATGAATGCTCTGTGATTTCACTCATATGGAGTATCAGAAGTAGGCAACATCAGAGAAACAAAGAGAGACAACTTCAGATCTGGGACGATGGGAGGGTAAAGGTTAGCATGTGATAGTTTTTCCAGGGCCTGGAATGTAGACATCTAGAAGACAACAACATAGCAAAGAGGAAAGGAAGAACTCTGTGAATCAAGAAAGAACTGATAGGGCCAGGGATTTAGCTCAGTGGTTCTGGTGCCTGCCTCACAAGCGCAAGGTCCTGAGTTTGATTCCCGGCACCAAAAAAAAAAAAAAAGAAAGAAAGAACTGATAGGAAAATTAGAAATCACAGAGAAACTGAAGACATGCAGGGAAAAGAATAAAGTAGCCTGGACATGCAACGCAGGCTTCGGGTTGGGGGATGTATCTCAACAAACACAGGATAAGCATGGAGGGGCTCAGCAGCCCCAGGAAGAAAAATGGACCAGTAGCACTGGCCACAATAAAAGCCCGTGATTGTTATAAACTACAAATAAAATTTTACTGTGACTATAATTCCTTCTGCATGGCAGGCTAGAGTTTGAAGAAGAAATCCAGTGCAGCATCATAATATTTGGGCATGATTAATCAGGAGCCATTTGGGGAAGGGGTTAATTGTTTAAGACTGAGCTACTTATGGAATGAGAAGCCACAGAACAACTACATTTTGGGGTTTCTGGGATTATTACTCAACCATAGTGACTGGTTGGGAGGTGACCACAAGAGACTGTTGGAGAGAGGGTGTAGGTTATGGACCTCTTGAGAAGTTTCAGCAGTCCCACCCTCTGTGGTGAGAACCCAGGTGGCTTGCAGTTACATGTGGTTTTCTGAGGGGGCTGAGTCTGAAAGTCCTGGCATTAAGTCCATGGGAATGCTCAACAATCTCTCACTACTTGAAACACAGAGCTTGGCGGTCTGTTTGCTTTTCTCATCTGCTAATGTGATCAGGGATATGTTTCAGCTTGGATGGTTGCCAAGCCCAGGATATATAGAGGGGCCTCACAAACCCTCAGGCCATAAAACTAGCTGGAGATACATAGCAGTGACTTAGGCACACAGAGGGCCAAAAAACACTTAAGACCCACTGGAGTGAGTGCAGCCCTAAGGCAGACCCAAATCCATTGATAGACCATGCCTACCAGGAAATGTGGAGGAGTTAGCATACACACAAAGAATTGTGTGGAAACAAAGTAGGACTTAGATACTAACTCACTATTCCCTGTAATACTGCAAGCTCTAGAAAGAAACCACTTACCCAAACACACAGAAGTATTTTTCGGCTCATTTTTGTTTTGGGAGGTTTGGGGGGTTTTTTCCCCTTTTTAAAACCTTTGTTTTGCTCTGTTTTATTCTTTTTTCTTATTTTTTGTTACTTTTATATAATTCTGTTAACCTTTATTAAATTTGGATTCTTTATCATACTTTTCTCTCATCTTCTTTGGCTTTCATTTTCAATTTTTACTTTTCTTTCTCTCCTCACCCTCTCAATTTTAATTATTATAATAATATAATTAAATTTAATTATTATAATACAATTTAATTATTATAATTAAGCTTTATTAATTTTCAGATGTTCACTTAACTATGATATTACTAAATTCTTTTCTATTAATGGTAGTATAGCTGTTGCACTTAGTATTTACTCTTTGCCAATATTGGGTTTGTCTTTGTAACTGTTGTTATTGCAGATCTCTTTTCTGTTGTTAAAAGTGTTTTAGTTGTAGCCTTTATTGCTTCTTATGGTAAGTAAAACTCTGGTTTATCTTTGACTCTTGCTTTTGCTGATTTCTTTGTGATTGCTAATGGTGGCTAGTTGTTGCTGTTCACTGGTTTTTACTGTATACCAATATCTGGTTTATCTTTGGGATGTCAACATTGCTGAGGTTTGCTTTCTTCTCCGTGTGGTGCTGGGGATCAAGCCTTCAGAAGAATGTTGGACACTAGTAAGACACTTAAATATTACTCTGAGTAGGTTGAAGAGGAGTATAAACAACAAAACATAACCAACACAATGTCACATCACCGAGAGACAGATTCTGACTAAAGAGATCTCCACAAACAACAGTGGAAATACGAGAAAGCAAGACATCAAGCTGCTTCCTTAACTCCCCAAAAGCGTATCTCACAGAAACTGAAGGAGAGGAACTTATAGGCAGAGAACTCAAAAACAAAATGATCAAAATGTTTGAAGAACTCAGAGAATAAACACATAAGCAAATACATGTTTTACAAACTTAAAGAGAATTTTATTAAACAGAGGATTTTACTAATAAAACGCTTGACAAGCTTAAAGAAGAAATCAAAAACTAATTGAGTTAAATAAGATAATACATGATATGAATGACCAGTTTGTCAAAGAACTAAAATTTATGAAAAGAAAGCAAAGCAGAAATACAAGATATGAAACATTTAGTAGAAAGCATGGGTACCAGATTTGACCAATATGGAAACAGTATCAGAAATTGAAGATAAGGTGGATGTAGCAGATCATAAACTCAGTGATACTCTAAAGATGACAATACAAAATGCAAGCTAGATCTAACAGCTGCAAGATGAGTAAAAAATATATATCAGAATTATAGAAGGAAGGAAAAAATTAGATGACTCAAACAGAATTAAAAAATTTATTCACTGGGCCAGGGATTTAGCTCAGTGGTTTCACTACCTGCCTCGCAAGTGCAAGGTCCCGAGTTCTATCTCTGGTACCAAAAAAAAAAAAGACAAACCTTATTCACTGAAACCATAGCAGAAACTTTTTAAGAAAGGAATCTAGGAAAAGAATTCAGTATTCAAGTATAAGAGGCTATGGCCAGCAAAGAACTTGTAATACATCATGATCAAAATTTCCAGAATTTCAGCAAAAGGAGAGAATACTGAAGGCTATTAGAGAAAAACAGCAAGCTAATTAGAAAGGCAAGCCCATCAGAATTACAGTGAATTTCTCAGCATAACCTTAAATGCCAGAAGAGATTAGAGCAAAGTTTTTCAAACCCTAAAAGAAAACAATTGTCAAGCCAGATGTCCATATCTTGCAAAATTAGCCTTCAAAATTGACAGAAAGAGAGAGAGAGGAAGAGAGAGAGAATTGACAGAGAAGTAAAGACTTTGCATGACAAATCCTAAAGAAATACATGACCACTTAACATTGTAGACAGAACTCCAGGGCATCCTACACAGAGACTGGGAAGCCACTAGCACTAAAGAGGCCAAATGGAAGTATACATCTAACTGGGAGAGTTAACAGAAGGAGAAAAACAAAGGAATTAGCACTGTAAAAAATAGAGTGACAGAATTCCGTAAACATTCACAATAATAATAAATAATAAACAGATCTGTTTGTCCTGTCAGTTTTAAGATATCACTGACTTTATGATCTGCTACATCCACCTTATCTTCAATTTCTGATACTGTCTCCATATTAGTCAAATCTGGTACCCATGCTTTCTACTGAATGTTTCATATCTTGTATTTCTGCTTTGCTTTCTTTTCGTAATTTTTAGTTCTTTACCAAACTGGTCATTCATATCATGTATTGTCTTATTTAACTCAGTTTTTTATTTCTTCTTTAAGCTTGTCAAGCATTTTATTAGTTAAAATCCTTTGTTTAATAAAATTCTCTTTAAGTTTGCTAAACTTATATTTGCTTATATATTTATTCTTTGACCTCTTCAGAAAATAATAAACAATAATAACTCTTAATGTCAGTGATCTGACTCCCTAATCAAAAGACACAGACTGGAAGATTGGAGCAAAAAACAAAATGCAGCCAGCATATTTGCCTACGGGAGACCTACCTCATCCAAGAAGAAGCTCATAGACTAAAGGTGAAAGGATGGAAAATGATATTCCAGCCAACTAGAGCCTGAAACCAAGCAGAAGTAGCTAAATTATTTTCAGACACAACACACTTCAAGCCAAAACTGATCAGAAGAGACAAAGATGGCCACTACATACTGGCAAAGGAAACAATTCAACAGAAGAGATAACAATTATAAATATGTATATACTCAACGTTGACATACCCAACTTTATAAAATAAAACTACTGGACATAAAAGAACAGATAGACACCAATACAGTCATAATGGAGCACTTCAACTCCCTACTTTCACAATTAGACAAAAAATTAGTAAAGAAATGTAGTTAAACCACACCATTGAACAAATGGACTTAACAGATACTACAATACTACAGAATGTATCATTCAACAACAATAGAATACACATTTTTCTCTGCAGCACACAGAACTTTTTCCAAAATAGACCATATCTTAGTCCAGAAAGCATGTTTAAACAACTATAAAAAATTGAAATAATCCACTGCAAACTATCAGATCATAATGGAATGAAGCTACAAATCAACTGCAAAATAAACCATAAAAACTGCACAGAAACATGGAGAATAGATAGTACATTATTGAATAATCAATAGATCACTGAAGAAATTATGAAATAAAAAATTTACTAGAATCAAATGGCAGTGAAAGCACAACATGCCAAAACCTGTGGAATACAGTGAAAACAGCTCTAAGAATGTGAATGCACACATTAAAAGAATTCAGCAATCCCAGATAAATAACCTAATGACTTCCTAGAAAAACAAGAGCAATCCAAATCTGAAATTAATAGAAGGAAAGAAATTATAAAGATCAGAACATAAAATAATGGAATTGACACAAAAAATATAAAAGATCAATGAATCAGAGTTGGTTCTTTGAAAGAATAAACAAGATTGGTAAACCCTTAGCCAAACTTACAAAAACAGGAAAGACAAAACCGATGTCAATGCAATTAGAAATAAAAAAGGCAAAGGACAACTGACACCACCAAAATCAGAGAATCATAACCTACTTCAAAAACTTACATTCCAATAAATTGAAGAAATTGAGAAATTCATAGACACATATGAATCACCAAAACTGTACCAAGAAGATATAAAAACTCAATACACCAATAACAGGGAGTGAAATGGAGTAATAAAAACTCTGCTCACAGAGAAAAGCCCAGGACCCAATGAATTCACTGCAGAATTCTACCAGATGTTCAGAGAAGATCTAACAGCAATACTTCAACTTTCAGTGCAATTAAAATGGAAAGGCTACTGCCATACTCATTCTGGAAGCTAGAATTATCCTGATACCAAAACCAAAAAAAAGACTTAACAAAGAAAACTAAAGACCAATCCCCTTAAATAACATAGATGCAAAAATCCTCAACAAGATGCTGCCAAACTGAATATAACAAACCATTAAAAACCGATCATGTGTCATGGCCAACTTGGCTTCATTCTAGGGATGCAAGATTGGTTCAGTATACTTAAATCAATAGATGTAATACATTGTATATATAGGAGGAAAGACAAAAATCACATCAACTCAATAGACACAGAAAAAACCTTTGACAAAATCCAACATCTATTTATAATAAAAACTCTAATGAGAATAGGTATAGAAGGACATTATCTTAATCTGATAAAAGAAATTTATGACAAATGCACTGTCAACATCATACTAACTTTCCCTGTGAAATTAGAAGACAAAGGTATCCACTTTCACACTCTTGTTCATATAGTACTTGAGACTTTACTCAGAACAATCAGTCAAGATAAAGAATTAAAAGGTATACATACAGGAAAGGAAGAAATCAAATGATTCTTATTTGCAGATGACACGACCCTTTACATAGAAGACCTAAAAAACTCCACCAAAAGATGCATAAGACTTAATAAATCTAGCAAAGTAGCAGGACACATACTAAACACACAAAAATCAAGAGTGTTCCTATACCACCAACAATGAACCTACCAAGAAAGAATTTAAGAAAATAATCCCAGCTGGTTTTGGTGGTATATGCCTGTAATCCCAGCACTTGAGAGGCAGAGGCAAGAGGATTGCTGGGTATTTGAGGCCATTGTGGGCTGCATAGTGAGTTCAAGGCCAGCCTGAATTACAGAGCAAAGCCCTGTCTAAAAAAAAAAAATAAACCTCATTCACAATAGGTTAAAAAAAATAAATACATAGGCATTAACCTACCCAAGGAAGTGAAAGACATCTATAATGAAAAGTATAGTATTCTGAAAAAAGAAATCAAAGAGATCATCAGAAAATAGAAAGACATCCCCTGTTCCTGGATAGGAAGAACCAATATTGTCAAAATGGCCATACTTCCAAAAATTGATTTATAGAGTTAATGAATTTCCAATCAAAATACCAACAACCTTCTTTACAGAACTGGAAAAAAGTCATAAAATTTGTATTGAACAAGAAGAGACCTACAATACCAAAAGCAATTTGGCAACAAGAGCAAAGCAGGAGGCATCACAATTCTGGATTTCCTCATATAACTAATCTACAGTGATAAAAACAGCATGGTACTAGCACAAAACAGACATGTGGACCAATATAACAGAATAAAGGATGCAGAAAGAACCCCAGGTGCATTTAGCCATCTGATTTTTTTACAAAGGGGCCAAAAATATATGCTGAAGGAAAAATAACCTCTTCAACAAATAGTGCTGCAAAAACTTTTTATCAGCATGAAGAAGGAATCTAGACAAGTATCACTCACCTGTACTAAAATAAAGTAAAAATGCCTACATATTAAAACAGAAACACTTAATCTGGTGAAAGAAAAAATAGGCAAAACTGTTTAGGACACAGGAAAGGAGTTTGTGAACACAATACGAGTTGCACAAGAAGTACAGTAATATGAAGAGTCAACAAATAGGATTATGTCAAATTAGAGAGCTTGTAAACAAAAGAAACCAACAGAGGTAAGAGAAAACCTACAGAATGGGGAGGGGGGCTACTTCTCAGACAGGGGGCTAATACCTAGAATATATAAAGAACTGAAGGCTGGGTATTTAGCTCAGTGGTTTTGCCGCCTGCTGTGCAAGCACAAGGACCCAAGTTCAATCCCCGCTACCAAAAAAAAAGAACTGAAAAACAGACTGTCAAAATAAAAGATCCAATAAAATATGGGCAATTGAACTGATAGGCCCTTCTCAGAAGAAGTACAAAGGTCCAATAAGTACTTGAAAAAATATTAAACAATTTTGGCTATTAGAGAAATACAAATCGTAACAACACTGAGACTCCATCTTATTTTAGTAAGAATATCTGTCATCAAGATCTCAAAAAACAACAAATGCTGATGAGATTGTTCAGAAAAGGAACCCTTCTACATTGTAAATGGGGTATAAAATAATACAACCACTGTAGAAATTAGTATAGAAATTCCTCAAAAAACTAAAAATAGAAATTCCATTTGACCCAGACATACCACTTTCTAGATATCTTCCTGAAAAAATTAAAAACATATTACAATGATACATGCATGCCCATGTTTTCAGCAGTGGAAGTCACAATAACTAAGTCTTGGAAACAGCCTAATCGTAGGGCATGGCAAAGGAAAGCTGCTCACCCCATGGCAGGCAAGAAGGAGGAAGTGAGAGAAAAAGAGAGGAGGAGTGTTAGGAAAGGAATGGAGGAAGAGGAAAGAGAGACAGGCCAGGGATAAGATTATGCCCTTCCAGGGCATTTTCCCCAGTTACCAGCCTTCTCCAACCAGGCCCCACTTCCCAACAGCACATCAGCTATGAATTTATCACTGGACCAATCACCAGATGAGTATAGCTTCCCAATAATCTATGGCCTATATGTTCATCACCAGATGAATAGATAAAGACACATGTGGTATGTATTCACAACAGAGTATTAATCAGCTATAAAGGATAAATTTGAGTCATTTGTAGGAAAATGGATGCATATTGTATTTCTCTAGATGGATATTTTATTTTCATATGTATTAATAACAGGTTTTTTTCCATTAAGTTGATTGGTACATTTTAGGTATAAAATACAGTCACATTCATCATTGGGATCTTGTACCTTTACATGAGTATCTTGGTTCTTATTTTTTTCCCTTCC
>NW_004624872.1:3277403-3383952 GCF_000247695.1 Heterocephalus glaber
GGTTGAAGGGAGGAAAAATAAGAATCAAGAGAGTATGTAAAGGTGCAAATTTCCAATGATGAACATCATTATATTGTACACCTAAAATGTACCAATAAAAGGATATACCAAAAAAACCCACCAAAAAAATAAATAAAGAAAGAAAGAAAACAAAAACTAAAGGTTATTATAAAAAATTTTGCTTTGTAAAATTTAGGAGTCATGAAAATATTTGTAAAGCAGATCCATTTTTCTAATCTATAATTCAGGTGACAATATAAAAATTATATTAAAATGTTATGAGATTGTGAGAATGGTACCCACTTTGAATTACATATTATCAATAATTTCTAAAGAATTGAGAGAGGTTTTTTGTGGTTTTTTTGGTATGAGGGATCGAACTCGGGTCCTTGAGCTTGTGCAGCAGGGGGCAAAACCAATGAGCTAAGTCCCGGGCCCCTGAGAGAGTTAACTGAGAGAATTAAGAAATAATGGTGAGAAAATAGAAGTAGTGTTAAATAAAGGCAAGAAAATAAGACAAAGCAAGATATGGTTGGTGCCAAAAAAGTATGCAATAAGAATCCAGTATTGATAAGAGATAGGCTAAAAGTTTATCTGTGAATCTCTTACTTAGGAGGAAAAGGGAAAGGTGATTACTTAAAAGATAAACTATCCCCACTCTCAGCAGGTAATTTTGCTTCTTCTTACATAAGAAGCAAACAAAAGAAAACAAAACAAGAATCAGGCAAGAGGCTTTTCCCAGCATCCCTTTACCCGCTGGCCACATGAATTCCCCTGTCTTTTGCCTCCTCGCCAGTTGATTGACTGTGCCCCTCTGTAAAGCCAATCCTTCATTTGTACTTTACCTTCCAACTCCACCACTCTACTCAACAGTTTCCTCCATCAGCTGCCATTCTCATCTGCATGTCTAGCTTCCCCTGCAAGATCATTCCTATCCACATAAAAATATGTTGTTTTCCCCCCAGTCTTTAAGAAGCAAACAACACAAAAGAAAACTTTGATCCTGCATCTTCTTCTTTTCCAACACTAGACATTTGTCGTGAAAAAAATGTTAAGCAAAATTGCAATTAGATTTCCTTTTACTTTCACATTTTATACTGGCAAAAATCCAAATCTTGTTGCTGGTTGAAATGCAAAATGATAAAACTTCAATGTAGTTGAATGTGACAATATGTATCAAAACTATAGGTGATTAGCCTGTTCATCCACAATTTCAGAATTAATCCAAGAGAAATACTTTCATGTACAAAATTACATCTTAAAACTGTTGAAACATTAGTTATAATAGAAAACATTTGCAAAAATCTTAATTGCCCTTTAGTAACAGATTGGTTAAATAATGTTACATCACACAACAAACTTCTTTGCAATAGTAAAAATGGATAAGTTCTCTACCCATTGATATGGAAATATTTCCCTTGATAAATTAAAAATACAAGGCACTGAGTAACTTAAAATTTGAGATTTTGTAAAAGAAGAGAAAAATGACTATACATATTTGGTTGAATTTGGATGAAGAAACTTTATGCTTTTTATACTTTTAATTTTTATTTTTATGAGTACATGTTTGTAGAAATAGTGATCACATTCATCATGGGAATTGATACATATACATAATACATTTTAATTTTTTATATGTTCCCTTTCTCCTTTCCCCCTCCCTCCATCTCTTTGTCCTCTTCCCATTTGAATAAGATCTAAACTTCAAATAAAAGCTTTTAAAGTATTATTCACAAGTAATGGGCTCAGAATTGTAAAAAAGATCTATTCTAATAATTTTTTATCTTGTTTTCTGTTTTAAACTCATGCAGAATATAAAACGATTTTTCTCAAATTGTATTCATATGTTCTTTGAAATAAAAAAATATAGTACTTACAAAATGTTTTATTCTATCATAAAATGATTGTTTAAAAATTTATTTCTAGATCCATATTTATTCTCTTGGAATGACATTATATTGGGGGGCTGATCATGAAGTACCTCAGAGCCAAGTAAGTTGTTTTTACATTTGTTATCCTTTTTACCTTTGTGTAGTTTCACAGTTTTTAAAAAGTTCTTTCATGTACTTGTGGATTACAGCACATTAGTATGCATGTCCACATTTTTATACTGGTTGTTCATGTCAATAATGTCACCCTTTCAGAATGAATTAACAGTATAAATACTAATGAAATTATTTTCAAGGTATTCTTAGAATTATAGCAGTCATCACTCAAGTTTTAATAATTCAGTCTGTGAAAGAGTTGGCCTCTTCAAAAATTATAGCCATGGAAATGGGAATATATTTTATTTCTTCTAATTTAATGACTGCTAAGGATTATAAATATCTTTTTTTTTTTTCATACTGGGGATCGAACGCCGGTCCTTTCTCTTGCGCAGCAAGTGGTGAAACCACTGAGCTAAATCCCCGGCAGGATTATAAATATCCTTGATGGTCCATTCTTGCACCGAAAGTAGAACCCCTTTGATACCAAAATTATAATAATAGTAGCCCTCACTCTACTGTCAGCAGATAGTATGAGAGAACATCATTTCTGCTTTCTCTTAGCAATTCAGAATCATATTTTGCTACCCCTGCAACGGAAGGTGCAGGATAATACCTTCTCAGGTCTTAGACTTGGATGACCATTGAGCCACTTCTAGTCTTTATTTTCTAAAATAGTTCTGATTCTTGAATCATTGTATACGTCAATATAAACATAGTAGTAAGTAGTAATTGAAAATTTAGAAATAGTTTTATTTTTTCAAAGCTAGTATAACATTTAAAATTGGGTTTTATTTTAAGTATTTAGAAGTCAAAACCAAAACTAAATATTTTTTCTTACTAAATATCAGAAGTAACAAGGATTTTAGCCTAAACTCACAAACATCTTAAAATCCATGAAAGATGATTCAACTTAACTTGATCTAATTTTACGTCATGAAAAATAGTGTGTATTTTCTATCTCTTCTCACTTTCAGTTCTGTAAGTATAAATAAGAAAGTCAAATTATTACTAGAAATGTTCATGTTATATATCAGGAGACCAAACTTCATGTAAAATGTGGTCACAGTTTGTAGTTAACATTTTAATCTTTTCCGATAACTAGAAATAAAGTCAGTATCAATAATGAGTAAATTAAATAGGAAATATAAACTTATGTGTTGATCAGAAACCATCATTTTGGAAATATTGCATATTAATTTAAAAATATTTATTAAGTATCTTTCTTGTATCAAGACATTGCCTATACACTAAGACAACAGTTGGTCACACCTGGAATCGATGGGAAGGTTATAAACAGCTAAATAGTTCGCCACATCGTGAATGCTATGTTAGAGGAAATGGATAGGGCTGTAGCAAAATAGTTGGGGCTCCTGATTAGAATTGCAGAATCAGGGCGGGTCTCTTGAAGGACACTCCCTCTAAGCTACAACCTAAAAGAAAAAATAACTGAATGGATGAGAAGCTGAAAGGGTCATGAGTAGATGTAAACATTTAACTTCCCATCAGCAATGGAGCGTTCCAGTTGCTCTACTGTTTACCAGTATTTTGTATTATTAGTCTTTATACATTGGATGAAAAGTGGCTTTTATTTATTTGGCAGTGCTGGGGATCAAACTTCTGCTCTACTGATAAACTGTACCTTCGGTTCCTTTGTGGCTTCTTCTGTGATTTTTATTTGCATTTCTTAGTAATGATGTTGACCACTCAATATGCTTATTGGCCACTTGGATATAATATTCCAAAAATTATGTTAACTAATAAAAATAATCTCACATGATTGTGTTCTTTGTTTCCCCAGATCAGAACTTGTATTTAAGTGATCTTGAGTCATTGTAATACCTGAAATCTTCCGCCTTATGGTAGAAATATCAAATTATATTTATATAGAGAAAATGTATTATATCTTATTGAATATTAGAAAACAGTTTACTGCCCCCAAATGGTATATAGGCAAGAACTGTTTTCCAAAATATTTGAATAATCAAAAAATTCCACTTCTTCATCAAGAAAACAAAACAACCCAGCTGTTTTCTGTAATACTTCCTATCTGGGAAGATGTATGTTAACCATCTTCTGTTAATTTTTTTGGACCAGGAATGGTAAAATGCACCAAAATATGTATGTGCTAGAAGGGAAAGATTTCATTTTCTCTGTGCATTTGAAATATGCTTGTTGTGTTTCCTAAGATTCATAGACAGGCTTTTCTCACATTGGAAAGAAGATTATTCATACTTAACATGGCTTTTCCTATCTTTATTTTCAGCCCATTAAGCTTGGAGATCATCTCAACAGTATATTGCTTGGAATGTGTGAGGACACTACTTATGCTCGGGTTTCTGTTCGGACTGTCCTGGATGCTTGCAGTGCCCACATCAGGAACAGCAATTGTGCACCTTCATTTTCCTATGTGAAGCAGTTGGTAAAACTGGTTCTGGGAAATCTTTCTGGGGTAAGCTACAGTTCCATATATAAAAATTTAGTGTCATATCACAATTTTCTTTAAAAATACTGTATTAAGCAACATTTTCTCAGTGAAGACTAGGAATGAGAAATTGAATTTATTATCCAAATGTTAATTGTTTACTTGAAACAATACTTAAAATTTAGAAGACTATTGCAGTTGCTTAGTCTCCTACATTTTATGAGAGCTGGGGTTCTTTAGCACTTTATTCCAGAAGACATCATAGGATCACAGCAACTTGAGCTAGAAGTGTCTGCTTTTGCCTTCCGAGGTATTTTCCCAAAGACCTTTTAAAGTGATTCTATCATTGTGAACACCTAGAGAAAAATGCATTAACATGAAAAATATTTAGAAATATTTTAAATACCTTTTCTTTCCTATTTCTTTATGCCTGCTTCTTGGCCACTCATTTGTCTGGATTCTTTAGATTTTTGTTTTGTTTTGTTTTGTTTTGTTTTTGGTGCTGAGGGATCGAACTCGGGACCTTGTGCTTTCAAGGCAGGCGGTGGCACCACTGAGCTAAATCCCTGGCAAGGTTTTTTTCCAACCTTTCCCATCTTCTTTGGACACTGGCATCTTGGTGTGTTGGAAGCGTCCATGCTGTGTTTCTGCCAGATGACCACAAGACTTGGACTCTTCCATTTCCTCTTGTCTTGGATATGAAGAATCCCAAGAATAACAAACTCTGTATCTGACAGTACCATCTCTGCTCTGCATCCCTTCACCTGCCTTCTATCCTGTTTGGCCTAGTTTGAATACTCCTTGGTTTTTCATATCTCCTCTGCATCTAAACCTTATCTGCTCTTTCCCATGGTAATTTCTTCTCCTTTGGTGGGCTATAAATTTGTTGCTGTTACACAGGGTTTCTCCTGGCTTCTTTTATTTGGGGGGGCGGGGTGGGGAGGTTTGGTACTAGAGATCAAACTTGGGTCCTTGGGCTTGTGCAGCAGGCGGCGAAACCACTGAGCTAAATCCCTGGCCCTCTCCTTGATTCTTCATCTCAAGAAGTTTAGTTCCCTCATCTTAGCTAGGATATTGTATGGCTTCGAAGAATATATCCAAGTTCCATAAATTTGTAGTTGATAAGAAACAGGCTCAGGGATCTTCTGGACAAATGGCTTATAAACTGTCTCCTTTTAAGCTTTCGCAGTTCTGCAGTGAGGGATGGGGTAGTAGAGGCTAAGTGATTAAGATTCTTGACTGCCCTTTGACCCTTTTAACTACAGCAGTTCCTATTTTGATTTGTTTGTGTTATTTCTACGTGTTTCTTTTTTTTTTGAACAAAGGTAAAGCTAGTAAAAGTATGTGAAAGCCCTTTATCCAGACCAGTTTCCCACATTACTGCAAATGTATTTTTATTAAATCTGTGATCAAATGGACTTGAGAGAAAAAAACATTTAAAGGAAATTAAATGTATTTTCACTGCAGAAATTCTCAGCACCTTTAATACACTAGACTGTAGTATGACTCTTCAAGAGAGATGAGCATACTGACCAAACTTTTCTCAAACTTATTTGATCCTAGAGGTTTTGTTTAATAAGCCTATGATAACACTTATAATCTATAAACTATTTCTTTATAGATGAGTTCCAAATAGCTTTAGGATTTAATTTTCTTATTTTTGAGTCCAGGGGTCTTGCTATTACAACACATCTTCTGTAAAACATTTGTGTTCTTTGCTGATTTTACTTCTATAGTAAAATTGCTAGAAATATTTTTTCTTCTGCCTTTCCATGAAGAAATATTCCTCCATAGGAATTTTATTACCTCATCTATAATGATTACCTATATTACATAAAAGATCTCTATCCCTTTAAGATTTGACATTTAGTTCAGTTTATTATATTTATTGTTTATCTATGTCTGAAACTTGTACTAGAGGAGACATATTTGAATAAAATATTTGATATTGGTGCTTTTAAGATAGAACTATTTGCTTAATTATAAAATGCAAATAGGGCTCTGAAAAACAACAGCAAAATTTTAAAACCTATGAGATTTGCAGGGAAGGCTATAAGTTAAAACTCAATTTAAAAAATAGTTCTTTGAGGTAAATCTTGTAGGCTAGATAGAAAGTAATCTCAGCAGAGGAAAGTAAACCTGCATACCTGCTGTAAGATGGGAAAAGAGCAGGTGTTTGGGAGCAGTAGTAAGTCTGGCATGAGGTGTGCCGGGGGTTGTTGTGGGAGAGAAAAATAGAAGAGTCAGCTGGAATCAGCATGTGGAAAACCTGGGTTTACAGAGGCCAATTTTTACTAATAGAATACTTCTCCCCCACCCTTCCACTGTTCTTCCTAGTCCCCTGGACAGAAGTAACTACAGCAGATATGTTTACTTTGTGCCAGGCACTGTTTGCTATTTATATGCTTCATCACATTTCTTTATCATAACTCCACCCTAAAATACTTTTATCTCATTTTAGTGATGATGAAACTAAGGCTCAAAATGATTTAATAACTTGGCTCTTGCTGCACATATGATAAATGACTGAGAAATAATTGGACCTGGATGTCTCCAACCCCAAAGCCTGTGCTTTTAGCTGTTACTTTCCTGTGAGGCTGTTATTATCCCCAACTGTTCATAGAATGAATTAGTCTTTCACTACTGTGAAATCCATTCTGAGTAACAATAATTCTTGCTTAAGATTAGTTAGCATAGAATTTTTTTAAAAAATCACCAGGACAGCTTATTCTGCTTGGTTCTTACAATTTTGTAATATTTTGATCTCAATTTTAGTTATTTACAAAATAGGAATATTATTACATACTATCTATTAATATTACTGAATAGCAGTGAAAATAATTATTTCAGTATTGGTGAGCTGTTTTAAGGTCCTTAGAAGGTTTTTTTTTGCTATTTCTAATGTTATATATAACATAGGAATAATAGTAACTACTACATGATGTTGTTTTGAGAATTAAATAACATAGTTTGTAAAGTCCTAAAGCAATGACTGATAGAGTAACTGTTCACATAACAACAGCTGTTCTTAATATTTGCTTCAATGCAGGAATTCCCAATTATGTAGAATGTTCACTATCTTTTCTACCACTGACACTATGCTGTAATCTAGACTAACAATTTATGCAGTTTAAAGGATAGCATTATTTCAAAAATATTTCCACTCAAGTCTTCTTAGAGGTTGGAATCATGCTAGAACTTCAAATATACTCTCTTCCACAGGTTTTTAATTCATAGTAAAACACATTTCAATTATGTAGGGATTTTAAAACGTGTGTGTGTGTGCAGAAACAAGTGTGTATGCGTGCTCTTGGTGGTAGATTTAAATAACTTGGTTTCATTTTCTCTTCCATTTTATATCTTAATGTTTCTCCTCTGTTTGGTTGTTCTGATTAAACTAATTTTCTAACTTTTCACCCTTCATAATATGAAGTTTGACCTAATTTGAAGCACTTTATTTTATTTTATTTTTTTAATTTTTAAATTAATTTTATTAGTACATTTTATTGGTACATTTTAGGTATACAGTTCGTTTACATTTATCATTGGGTGTTTGTACTTGTACATGATATATCTTGGTTCTTATTTTTTTCCCCATTACCTGTGCGCCCTTCACCCCCTCCACCCTTCCCTTTTTTCATAGATTTCATTTCCATTTTTTTTTCTTTTCTCATAGTTTTTCCTTTCACTCTTTTCCTTGCCCTTTCCCCTCCCTTCACTCTTTCATCTTTGGACCTTTTTTCCTATTTCAAATTATCAATTATTTTAATCATTTTAACTCTTGTTTACACTATCAGTTTCTCACACTAGAGAAACTATTCGGTATTTACATGTGTGTCTTATTTATTTCACTTAAGAGTATGGCCTCAATATGCATCTATTTAGCTATAAACGACTCCAGTTTTTCGTTCTTTATGGCTGAGTAGTACTCCATTTTATAAAAAAAACACATTTTCTTTATCCAGTTTCCAGTTGATGGGCACTTGGGCTGCTTCCAAGCTTTAGCTATTACAAACTGGATGCACTTTATTTTAAATAAATATCCTTGGTTAAAAGTTCTTGATGTTTAAGATTATTAAAATATTTTGTTGGGGATTTAGAGATTATTGATTTAAATTTAATTGCTGTCCACCAATGTGTCCAGTTAGTTTAAAGACTTAACATTTCTCAAATGTTCTGGCAGGCAAGATCTAGAAAATTATTTTTGAAAATAATTTAAATTAGTTTTCTCAATACATACTTATAATCAGCAGAATGTTTCATCATTCCATAATCTGATTTTTAAATTTTATAATTCAATCAAAGATAAATTAGTTACCAGTTGGGAGAAAAAAAAATGGACACTTCAAGTTTACTGTTTTCAAAAGCAACTCAGTTTAACTATTACTTTTATCTGGCTAATTATGTTCCCAGTTGGCAATACTCTTTGGTAATTATTTCTCGAGTTTTAATTTCCTGAAGATGAGTTGGCCAGTACTGGCTGTAAAAATCTTATCCAAGGAATACAAATTATAATAGGATGTGGAGTCTGTTTGTAATAGTATTAAGTCTTTCAGTGCAATACCCTCCAAAAATTGTCTTACTGGTGTCATTCTGTAGACAGTTACAGTGAAAACAAAAGAGAGTTTCTTTTGTCAAACTTGATTTTTGATTACCTATGTACAGACGGATCAGCTTTCCCGTAACAGTGAACAAAAGCCTGATCGAAGCCAGGCTATTCGAGACCGATTGAGAGGAAAAGGATTACCAACAGGTAAGAGTATATTAATAGGAAACTTCTAGGCTTTAATCTCATTCTATTATTTCTTTTATGAAATTATACTTACCTGGCCTAGAAATCTAATAATTGTGACTATGATTAGTTAGAACATGGGATGCAAAGTTGAGGCAAGGAACAAACAGAAATATTAGCTACATTAAGAAATAGCTGGAGATTTAGCTCAGTGGTTCCGCCGCCTGGCTCGCAAGCGGAAAGACTGGAGTTCGATCCCCCGTACAAAAAATAAATAAATAAATAAATCCACCGAAGTTATGCAGAAAATATTAATACAGTCAAGACTCCCATAGTAAGTTATTTTCCTTTCTGATATTGTTTTTATCAATAACATTATTTATTATTTTAGCATGTTATTTTATATTTAAAATACATTTTTTTTTCTTGATACCAGGGATTGAACTCTGGACCTTGCACTTGCGAGGCAGGTGCTGGAACCACTGAGCTAAATCCCCGGCCCAAAAATGCATTTTAAAATGTGACCAAGCTCAAGGTTGTGAGTACAAGGTTGTTTGTGCAAGCGCAAGGTTCTGAGTTCCATCCCCGGTACGGAGGTGGGGTGGGAGTGTGAACAAATACACGCATATATTTGTGAGTATAAATATTAATGCTTCAGTAATCAGCATCGCACTCACATTCTCTGTTCTAATTCTTGAATGATAGTCACAATCATTAAATTGATTTCATGACTTGAAGTTATCAAATGCTGCTTTAGTAAATAAAAATGAATGATGAATAGTGGTTTTGCATTGCCAATAGCATTTTATAGTAATTATTATATAGATTTTTTAAAAAATGCATGGAAACCCCAAAATACTTGAAATAAAAATAGAAATGAATTTTTCTGTGATAATTTATTTTCAGTGTTAAATTTCAGGCCTAGCGTAATTAATTTTTTTTGAGGCAGGGTCTCACTATGTAGTTCAGGCTGGCCTTAAACTCACTGTGTAGCCCAGGCTGGCCGCAAATTTAAGGCAATCCTCTTGCCTCAGCTTCCTGAGTACTGAGATTACAGGCCTGTGCCACAACACCTGGCCAGGCTTAGTTTAATTTAAAAATGATTTTTTTGTTTTTGATGATTATCCTTGTTCTTTTAACTTTTCTTTTATAATACTAAAGTCATGATAATCTAAAACAGAAATATTTTGTGGGTGAAATATTTTAGCTTTTAGAGCAAGGGAGAAGTAAATAAAGAGAGCTTAAGTATATTCTAATAAAAGACTAATTGATACCATCTAATGAAACATTGAAAAGCCAACATCTGATTTTCATTTTTGTTTTTTTGTTTGTTTGTTTGTTTGTTTGTTTTTGGTACTGGGGATTGAACTTGGGTCCTTAGCTTGCGAGGCAGGCAGTGGAAACACTGAGCTAAATCCCCGGCCCAAGGAAGGAAAAACATCTCTTTTTTTTTGGTACCGGGGATCGAACTTGGGTCCTTGTGCTTGCGAGGCAGGCAGCGGAGCCACTGAGCTAAATCCCCAGCCTGATTTTCAATTTGATCAATCATCACTAGCTATCTTATTTAAAAATTTATGAAAAAATCTCTTTGTGAAAAGTAAACACTTGATTATCTGGACCAAGTGTTTTGTAGGGTTCAGAACTCCATCTCTCAATACAAGGACTATAATATAAACAATTGAATTGCTTATGAAGTCAAAGAAAAGCAGTAAAATTGTTTCTAAGGAAGTGATTCTCTAATGATACACTTGTCATTTTGGTGCTTCATGTTACTTACTTTGAATAAGGATTTTTTTCTGTAAAAATATCTTAGCTTTCATGTCAAGATAAATCAATTTCTGGTTAGATGAAGTTTCTTTTCTAATACATATATTATTTATATGTGGATAAAAAATGCAAGCTAGACTTTGTCTAAATTGCTTTTTACAATGCTTGATGGCAGTTAGCGTATTTAAAATCATTTTTTGTGTTTCCTTTACCATACTTATGCCTTAGGGGTAAAAATCCATTTCCCTTTACTATTCTAGGATTTGAGGTAGGATATAAAATGAAACTTGATGCTAAGAATAACAGCAATTTGTTAATCTATTAAATTTTAAGTTATTCTCCCATTTTAGAACTAAAGAAACAGACTGTCCAAACACAGATAATGAAGGTGTATTTGAAATGACCACAAATTAGTAGACCCTTAATAGACTATCCATTGATCTTATTCTCTAGTGCTGATCTCAGAGAATAAAATCTTCACTAGAGAATAAAATTTTCAGGAATTGCAGTTAGTCACTCAGGATAAACCTGATTTTATGTTTATATTTTTTAGCAGAATTAGAGATCCTTAATTCTTTTTTTTTTGTATTAAATTCTTTTATTGGTACATTGTAGGTATACAACACAATTACATTTCTCATTGGGAATTGTACCTTTACATAATGCATCTTGGTTCTTATTTTTTCCCCATTCCTAGCCCTCCCTTCACGCCCTCCACCCTTCCCTATTTACAAAGACTTTATTTCCATTTTTTCCATTTCTCATCATTTTTCCTTTCCCTTCTTTCCTTTCCCCTGCCCCTCCCACTACCCCTACCCCTTTGGACCTTTTCTTCCTATTTTACATTAGAGAGATCCTTAATTCTTAATTAATAGCCTTGTTTGAATCAGATGTAATGGAAAAAGATTCTTAAGACCTTCTTAGCCATTGCTTTCTACAATAGTATTACTTCACTGAAGCTCTTAATTTACCTTTTACAAATTTAAAACCTTATTTCACAGGCAAAAATCAACATAAATATACCAATTATAGCCATTAGGGGGTAGAAGCAGTTAGCAGCCAATAGTGGCTATTTTTAAAAGTTTTTAAAGATTGAAACAAAAATTATCTCTTGAAAAAGAAATCTTCTAGGACACTGGTGTTGGTTTTGGGCACTGTTAGTTAACTCACAGTTATCACTTGCAGCAAAGCAGTCTTGTCTTCCCACGTTGGTAGTAAAGTATTCTCTTCAGTGGGCATCAATCTAAAATGTTGCATACTATTATCTTTAGTTTATTAGGATCCTTACTACAGTGTTCAGTAAAGAAAATGTCAAGATGGGCATTGAGATATCAGAATTAGATTAAAAGAAGTAAGTAAATGTAAGGTTACCTTAAAACTAGCAATTTAACTTGCCAACTTAGCAAGACCTTATCTCAAAATAAAACTAAAAGGGCTGGGGATGTAGTTCAGTGTGAAGACCTGGGTTCAGTCCCCAGTACCACACACACACACACACATATTTAAAAAAAAAATTGGCAAGGGTAGGAGGGATGGTCTCTTTCACCAGAGAAGTGTTTTATTATTGTTTCTATTTTTTGTTTGTTTGTATGATATTAAAATATAATATAGAACAAAACACTCATCAGCTAAAGTTTAATGAAACTGTTCAACTACTAGTAAACGACCTTTCAGTGTCTTCTTATATCTTGCTTTTGAATTCTTTCACAAAGCTAAAGCCTAAACATGTGAGATGTCTGCCCTGCTTCATTTACTTAACACTCCCACTGCTGGTAAAATGGTTTCAATAAGCAGAAAAAAAGCAGGCTTATGGTGGAACCTACACCGTAATCAGATCAGCATGATAGTGCTTTGGAACTTCGGGTTTGTTGATAACATCAAGTGTTTTTTAATGCACTTGAACACATTTGGGAGAACAGATGGGGAATTGAGGAGCCTCTTATAATACTGAAATGTTGGTTTGAAGTTAACTTCTAAGAGATGCTGTGAATCTTTGGGTCTATGTGTGAGGGGAGAGGTGAAAGATGATATCCAATTAGGGGTCATGTTAATCAGTAGAACAAAAATAGTTAAAGCACAATATACAAGGAACTTTTTTTCCCAATTTAAAATAAATGCAATATATTCTATTAATAAGAGTTTATATTCTTAAAAACTCTTACTGTAGCTTTTTAATGTATATTTATTGTTTTCCATTTAGATTTTAGCAAGTTATGCTAAAATTGTTCTTTAAAAGGAAAATGTTTATGGTTTTATTTTAAATTTGAATGCTTATAATTTTATGTAATTTAATGTTATCTGTAAACTCTCTGAACTCAGAGCCTCCCAAGAGATGGAAAATCCACTTGTAGTCACCATTTTTCCTATTTTGAAAAATGTGATACTCCCCACTCCTGGTACTGGGGATCAAACTCAAGAACTTGCACTTGTGAGGCAGGCACAGTGCCACTGGGATACTTTTTAGTGGATATCTTTTTCTTTTTTTGGTATCAGGGATCAAACTCGGGACCTTGTGCTTGTGAGGCAGGCGGCAGAGCCACTGAGGTAAATCCCTGGCCCTGATACTTTTAAAATAAAGGATAAATCTAAAACATTTATGGGAGATCTTCTGATGCTTGGTTTCTATTATTTCCTCTCAAAAGAACTTTTAAAAATCCCCCCTCAAGAGATGATTATATGCTTAGGAAAACAAAGCAGAAATGGAAAAGGGAGGCAAAATTTAGAATTTTATGTTTCCCTTGTTCAGAAGAGCTCAAAATAGTTCATATGGGTTATTTCATTTATCCTGTCATCTCTGAAAAGAAGACTGAATAAATTATATCTACATTTTGTTGAGTAACTTGCCCACACTGATGAATGGAAGGAAAGCTTGTATTAAAGCCAAGTCTGTTCATTGTAATCTTTCTAGTAGATTATGCTTCCTAAATTAAATTTTAAAGGTTTCCAAAGGTTGTGTAATCGACCCCATTCTGTTAGCATTCTTTTGGAATCAATCTTATTAGGGACTGGAAATATAAAAAAAGACATGGTCATTACTGTTCCACTTGGGAGTGGGATTGAGGAAGCTAGTGGGCGTGATGACAGATGGACCATACAATGGACAGTTTTTAAACAGTGAGACAAGTATCATAATGCACTTGTTCTTTGAGCATAGTGGGAGGAAATCTGTGCCAGGATAGGACAATATCAAGATGTGTTCCTTTTAGCTGAAATCATTCTAGAGTAGCTCTGATGGTGTTGCTTTCAGCAAAAGCATAAGCTCAATTTGTTATTATCACAATAGGTAGTAAGCACACCTATTAGATGTACTTAATGATTCCAGTGTTGTTCATTACTTATTAGGTAAAATGATCCTAATAGCCCAAACACATGTTTAGAGAAATTTAGAAAGCAGTTGAATAAGTTGCCCTCTGTGTAGTCTCAGTTACGAATTAGTACATGGCCCTAATGTTAACAACACTACATGATCTTCACTGTTGTAGAACTTAATAAATACCAGCCCAGCATTCATCTGGCCAGGTTCTATATTTGAACTTCCATTTTCTGTGCCTATAATAGTGAAATTATTCCCTAGTCTTTAGCAGCATAAAGCAGCTCACTTTATTTAATAAGATTTGTAATTTTCAGAACTGAATTACTACTTTATATTATACTATATATTTTCCTTTATATAAAGAAACCTTTTGCAGAAAATAATTTTATCAACCTGTGAGGAGTTGGTTAAGCAATTGCATAGCCAGTTGTTTAGTTGAAGGTAATGGTGTCATTAACATGATAAAATGCAGTGATACTTCTGTGAGATAGGAATACTTGATTGAAGAATGGTATATTTGTACCAGCTAAAACCCATTTGTGTACTGTATACCTAGATACCTACCTAAAGATATGTCTCCTTTTTCTTCCAAAAAGCAAACAAAAGCAGTCCTAGGCTAATGGACCCAATAGAGAAACTAGCACTTAGCTCAAAGCTTCTCTTTCTCATCACTTCTTTTTCCGTCCATATTATTTCTTCCTTTTATCCTTTTGTGATTCATAGCTCGTAAAATTTTACCAGCTCATCTCTGACAGGTGTATTCCTATCACTGTGAATCTTGTTTCACACTTCCTCAGCTTTGTTCAGTTTGTTCAGGAAGATCACTATTCTCCTAGCTTTCTTCTTTTCTAGCTGCTTTCTGTTGGTGGCCTATTGGACACCAGAAAAGAATTTAACTACGTCTTAAAATCATCTTTTATAAGTGCAAATAATTGTCATGAGATTTTAAGTTACCTATATTAATTTGATTTTCAAATGTAGCAAATCAAACCATAGCTAATTTTTAATATTTTGTAGAAAAAGAACAAAGTTACTGTAAACTTTCACATAAATTTTTGTTTTATATTGCTTTATTTAAAATGACACCTTACTGATTTTTAATAAATATGTATGGAAATATTTTCATATCTAATTAATTTGCACTAAAACAATAAAAACCCAAATAGGAATTATCCAAGAACCACCTAATTAGCATTTAGCTTTAGGCCTGATATGGCTAGTGAGAAGACAGTGGTTCTCTTAAGACACCATGGTCCATTAGTATATTGTTAGTAAATACTAATGACCTAAAAGAGAATAGTACATTTACCTGCCTCAAATGGAATAATCTCATGATGCATTTGGAAAGCCATCTATTTACATTATGGTAAAGTTAGGGTAGATTTCTTTGAGAAAATCATATTTAAAATAAAACTATAGGATGAGAAGCAAGTGGTCATGAGAACAATCTGGAGTAGTATTCAGGACAGCAGAAACATATGTGTTATACAGAGGCCCTTATGTATTAAGAGTGCTTAACAGAAGAAAAATCTGTAGCCTGGATTGAATTAGAGAAGTAGAAACAAGACCAAAAAGGATTTAGTGGCCAATGTAAAAGGAATTTAGATTTGAAAATGCAAGAATATGTCTTTAAGTTTCATTAAACAGGATTGTCACATTGTGGAATTTACATTTAAAAAAAATATTTGGGCTGCTGAATGGAGGATAGTTGCATGAGAAAGTAGAAGCAACAGGAAGCCTGTCTGGAGATCACTGCAGCGTTGTAGCCAAATGATAGTGTTAATTCAGACTAAAGTGATGACAGTGGAATTGGAAATAAGCACATGAAGTTAAGATATCATTGAGAATTTAAATCACTAGCACTTTCTCATGAATATGATAGGGGTCCTAAAAGAGATGACACATTTAAGAATGGTGCCCATACAGTATTTCTGTTTTGAGCAAGCCACTGGATAATGGCACCACTAATAATAATAAAAGCCGAGGGACAGTAAACAGTTCTGGCTGTGGGAAGCAAGAGATTAGTTTTAAGCATGTACAGTTTGAGGTGCTTTTGTAATATACTAGAAGTTCAATTATAGAAGATCGGAACTTCCAGAGGAGGTCAATGTTATAAATTTGGGAGTTGTCAGAATATAAATTTGGGAGGGTTTTGGTTTGGCTTGGTTTGGTTAATGGAAGTAACTCAGTAAAAAGGAAATAATGAAGGCATAAGCAGATAGCATAGAAGTTAATCCAAAAAATTAAATCTTTGATAAAATAGATGGGAATCCAGAATATATATTGGAGATTGGCCTTCAACTAGCTGGAAATTTCATCCTTTGCAACAGCAAGGAAAAGATCTGCAGAGTATGTAGAATTAGTCATGAAAAGATGAGAAAGCACTTCTTTTTTTTTTTTTTTTTTGGTACTGAGGATTGAACTTGGGTCCTTGCACTTGCAGTACAGGTGGAGCAGGTGGTAGAACCGCTGAGCTAAATCCCCAGCCCTAGAAAGCACTTCTGACAGCTTCTGTTTTCTTGGTAGACTATGAGACAGGATCATCAGCTAAAAGAGTAGAAAGTTAAGGTGAGAAAGTTGGAAAATAAGGAAAAGTAAAATAGTCATAATGGAAGTGAGTGAATCTACTCTTAACACACGGTATTGACTGTCCAAAGTGATTGTCTGTGGGTTTATGGTGTTGGTAAAATACCTGCTTGTTTGAATTTTTCCAAGTTTTGACTACTTGTTGGTAGTCAAAGTAATAGAAGAAGGCAGATGGTTGCATTCATCTTTGGCTTATGATTCTTCAGTCTTTATTGATTCTATTGATGTAGCTGTCAGTTTCCAAGAATATCTCAGTTCTCTAGTCAATAAAATTTTAAAGTAATTTGTTTTGAAATGTGGTTCATTTAATAATATAATTTATATATAACATAAACATGTTTACCAATTTTCAAATTAGATTAGAAGCTAGAGTCTGTAACAGTCTGCATGTTGTATGGCATATTGCTTGGTATTCTCTGCACGGATATTATTCATATTTGCGCTTGAGTAGCTCTAGAGGAAAATGAGACATAAGTAAAGCATCGTATTTGAATCTAATTCTCAAGTAAGCAGGTTGTTGCCATTTTGAAAAGAACTTATTTTTTCTAACATTTTTACAGTAAAATTTGTGGTCATGGAATCAGTTTATAGTTACTCAGAAGATATAATCAAGGTCTGTACATGAATAAGCAATTTATTATTACTTGGAAGGTTTTAGTTATTTTATATTGCAGAGCAGACAGGCTATCAAAGAAAAGTTGCAGAAGGTAGCAGGGAGATCATCAATGTTTATGGCCTATTGGATTAGTATTTTTCTGTGTTCTTCAGTGGTGGACAAACACGATTTTTTGTTAAATCTGTGTGTTCACAAGATTAAGGTCTGAATGGACATTTTTGGTTCTCAGCATATATGGACTGCTGCCTTAAAAACAAGTAGAATGGGTTACTGGTTTTAACTACTCCAAAATCTAAAGAAAAAGTAAGAATTAGTATTTTATTCCAGTTGGCAGAAATTAATACATTGTGTTTTAGAGGGAAAAACTATTTTAGTACATGATGGTTTGCCATAGAAAAATTTGGTTTCTTTCATAATTTAAATGTAACTAAATTACCTGGATTTCAAACACCATAAAAATGTTTGAAAAACATATCTAATTCTAATAAAATTTTGAACTTCAGAATTCCAAATGCTATAATCTTTTTCATATCTATAATATAGCAAGAATTCATTGTTTCCCCTTCAAATGTATTTATTTAAAAGACCATAATATACTCGGTTTTTATATTCAAGTAGTATGTTTAAATTATTCCTTTAGAAGTTAAAGGAAGAGATTGAACATTCTATTATTACTACAAATCATTTCATAGATAATTAATATTGTACCAAACCAAATAGTATCACCAAATTTTATCCGTTTTAAAACTAATTAATAATTCACCTTTTATTTTTTTTAATTCTTTTATTGGTACATTTTAGGTATACAACACAATTACATTTCTTATTGGGAACTTGTACCTTTACATGATGCATCTTGGTTCTTATTTTTTCCCCATTCCTAGCCCTCCCTTCACCCCCTCCACCCTTCCCTATTTACAAAGACTTTATTTCCATTTTTTCCATTTCTCATCATTTTTCCTTTCCCTTCTTTCCTTTCCCCTGCCTCTCCCACTACCCCTACCCCTTTGGACCTTTTCTTCCTATTTTGCATTATCGATTATTCATTCTAATCATTGGTACATTTTAGGTATACAATATGATGACATTCATCATTGGAAATTTGCACCTTTACATACTCTCTCTTGGTTCTTATTTTTCACCCTTGCCCAGCCCTCCCTTCAACCCCTCCATTCCTCCCTAAATAATTCACCTTTGATAATAAAATGGTGCTCAAAGAGTAAGTTCAACATGCTGTTTATTAGATAACAGACATTGGACTGGGAGTATAGTTCAGTATGCTTGTATGTTCTAGGTTCTTGGTTTGATCTCCAGCACCACAAAAATGAGCTGGGGAATGGAGAAGAGGGAATTGGACCATGAAAAGTTAGACAAACATAGCATGTCTTTCTACTTCATCATCCTATGTCATCTCTGATCTTCCATTTATAGAATTTAGGAAATTACCACTGCTTTCATTGTCAATAATGGGTTACATTCCAATTTATTTTCTAAAACTTCTGTGCATACATGATAGATTCTTATCATTCCAGGAAGAAGCCCTACTTCTGATGTACTAGACATACACAAGGCTCCATTCTCTCATCAAACCTTTCTTAACAAAGGGCTTAGTAAATCTATGGGATTTTTGTCCATCAGAGACACTCAAGATGAGGAAGATTATTTCAAGAACATTTCATCAGAGAATAATTCTGGACATGAAGATTTTGAAAATACCAGCACTCCTTACCAGCTCAAAGGCGATGGCCCACAAAAAAAGGTTGTCCCTGTCATTGATGTGCTTCCCAAAAAGAAGATTTGGGCTTCATCTGTGGACTTGCTGTCTTCTCCTGATAGAGATTTCTCTTCTGGAGAGATCAACAGATACCAGCGCTGTCACCCTGATGGCGTCACAGGGCGGACTCCAACTACTCCTAGGAAAAAAGAGGCCAGATACTCTGATGGAAGCATAGCCTTGGATATCTTTGGCCCTCAAAGAATGGATCCAGTATGTTATACGCGAGAATTGCCCACTCCCTCAGCAATATCAAGTGCTCTGGACAGAATTCGAGAGAGACAGAAGAAACTTCAGGTTTTGAGAGAAGCCATGAATGTAGAAGGTTAGTAGTTCTGTGTGTGTGCGCGAAAGAATTGAATTGAAATATTTAAAATTGTGTTTTGAAATAAACGGTTATTAAATCATTCCACAAGTCTTATTTACACTGCCAAGCTTTTGTATCCAGATTACATTTAATTCTTCTGTCAGTTTTTATTCTTCCACCAAAATCCTTGACACCATTTCTGCTTCTACAAAGTCATCCCTGTGAAACATGCCAGGTTCCAATTACTGTATATTCTCTTGGTCTATTGGGTTGTGTGTTTTCAGACTGTGAGCTTTTCAAGGGCAGGAGGCATGTTTTCCACCTTGTGCACTCTCTTGTGTGAGGCTTCAGGAAATGGCTGGCTCATGGGAATGAGGACCAGCAAATCAGAATCAGCAATCTGGGGGAGGCAGAATGGTGTGGAGATGGTGTGGTGGGTCCATAACCACCAGTTCAAAATCACATTTCAGGACACCACTCCTGGAGCATAAGATTTCTTTTGTCTGAAATAGTTTGGAATCTATACTTCTAAAATCATAGTGATAAGGTTTATAGATTTAGAGTCAGCCTAGATTTGAATTAGTTCCCCCCTTTAGTATCTGTGAGACCTTTACTTAAGTATTTGGGTGGATCTCTTCAACTTAAAGTTATTCCATCTGGAAAACAGGCCTGCAGAAATAGATCAGTTTAACTTTGGTAAAGAATTTAGAGTGATTAAACAAATTATTGCATTTTATGAAATAACTTTATGCATGAAAAATTCTAGCTGGGCATGGTGGCACATGCCCGCAGTCCCAGCATTCAGGAGTCTGAGGCTGAAGGATTCGAAGTTCAAGGCCAGCCTAATCTATATATGGAGTTCAAAGCTAGCCTGAACTACAATGAGACTCTGTCTCAAAAGAAACAAAAATAAATAGCTAGTAGATAGATTTAAAAAATGGTAAATTTTTATTATTCTATGGTAACACTCCATTTCAAAAAATAGCTGATTCATGAAAAAAATCAATATATTGAATGGAATAAAATTATGTTCTAGACATAGGAATAGAGCCTATGTTTAGTATAGATGCAAGAGAAAACAAGAAAATTTTCAATTATTTCTGTACACTTTTAAAGATTAACGTTTTATAACTGCCTCTGCCTCCTAGTCAGACCTTGTGACAGTTAATTAAAGGGCATTTTACGATGCTTTCTAGTTCAGAGAGGAGCAGTGTAGTTAAGGATCATATTTATCTTTAAGGTCATTGATCCAGTATAGTATATTCAACTCATAGATTACTTTTAAAATATTCTGCCAAGGGGCTGGGGATTTAGCTCAGTGGTTTTGCCGCCTGCTGCACAAGCACAAGGACCCGAGTTTGATCCCCAGTACCCCCCCCAAAAAAAATTCTGCCAAAAGCCTTTTGTTCTATTAAGTTTAATCAGAGCTGATCACTCAAGAATTATGCTTTACTTAAAAGAAACTTTGTAATTTTTTTGTCAATTCAGGAGTAACAAATTAGTGAAAAGTTTGGAAGCATAAGGAAATTATTGAATACTTAATTGATATTATGGGTTTCCATAGTAGTATATAACTTTGGGGGGGGGGTTGCTGAGGAGTGATCCCAGGACCTCACTCATGCTAGGCAAGTGCTCTTCGATTGAGCTACACCCCCATCCCTTTTATTTTTATTTTGAGACAGGAACTTACTAAATTGCTCAACTTGCAATCTTCCTGCCTCAGCCTCCCAAGTAACTAGGATTACAGACATGTGTCACTGGGGTGCACTATAACATGCATTTTCGAAAGCACTAGCCAACTTTATCAAGTAGTGGTATCTATTCTTCATCTGAAAAGATTTTTGAAAGTCTTGCAAAGGAAGAAAATTTAGAAATTAATTTATTCAAAATTTCACTATTTAATGTTGGGAACTGTGACAATAAAGAGTAGGCAGTTTCCTTAGCTCAAAAGTCTCCCATTTCAGAAGTTGCGTATCATACCTGTTTAGTGTTGCACAGTAGCTGGGATGGGAAAAGTACTGTAACCTAGGCTTCATAAGAGCACCCCTCATGGAGACATTAAGTAGAAATTTTGTCCATTGTGAAAAAAGACAACCTTCAATGATTCAAATAGAGAAAACCATAATAGTCTAAAAGTCTAAATAGTGAAGATATTTACCAATCCAGATGAGCATTTCCAACATTTAAGAGGTTGTGCACTATCTTTTCTTAAAATGTTAATACTAAAAATAAAATAATTTTTGATGTTCTCAAGTGTAATTTAGTTTCAGAAGACTATTTTCCTTAACATTTGGTAAATTAATTATGAATTAATGAAATTTAGTGAATTGTTTTTACACTTGAACCTTCGTTTGAGAATTAAAAAGGAAAGAAATCAAGCAGTTATGGAAAGATGTTTCATCTGTTAATTTGCACCGTAATTGTATATTTGATATATTTTGTTTGATTTTTATCTTGATTAGTCATAACAAAACATTTTAGACTACTGTAGTACTATGTGATCCTACTATCTTATCAAGTAGTGTGTGTACACATATATAAGCATTAATGAAACTCAAGTAGACCAACTTCTTTCCAAATATGCATATATATCTGCAGAGTTGATCCATGGTCTTTGTTGAACCTTATTTGTTTAAAAGGTAACTACTTATGAAAAGTCATTTCCTGATTTAGAAATTTTAGATTTGTTACAAGAGGTAACAAAGGAAAAGCTTACTTTTTAAAAATAAAATATGCTTTGAATTGTTGGAGATAGAACAGTTTCTATCTATTTCTTTTCCATTATTGAAAATTATTCTAAAGCATATCCATGTTTTGCCAAAGGATATTTTAAAGCCTAAGTAAGCAAAACCGGAAAATGTTGGTTTATTGTGAGAATACATCACTTTCCATAAACTTCCATTGTTATATTTGCAAATAGTAATAAATTATGCTTGCTTGAGAAGAAGCAGCATTATTTGAAAGGAATGTTTGAGATATGGAAGTCAAAAGAAATAATCCTTATTAATTATTTAGTTGAGTAACTTGCTGGTCTTAGGCTGTGCTGTCTTTTTCTAAAGGTGAAGCAATATATGTTAGCTATGCAAACAAGAGTGCAGATTGCTAATATGAAGATGTTAACTAGTGTAAAAGAAAAAATGTGAATAGAAAATAATGTAAATTCCATTTATCTCATTTAATTCTCATAAAACGTAGGCTCTCTAGATCCCTTTTATGTGTGATAAGTCATGCAGAACAGTGGGTGTCACTACGTATTGACACATATATTTCTAATATTTGTATTTTAAAATAAATGCACTGCATAATTTTTGTGATCTTTAAATTTGGTAGTTGTTGATGGATTTAAGTAATGTTAGAAGCATGTGAGGTCTTAGATCATATGTTATCTAACTATATTCTTGGGCTCAGGAAGATTTAGTAACATTAATGATAGAGTGTGCATCATTTTGGGAACTGTGGCTTTTACGTCATGGATTTTCAGAGTTCCAGTCTAAAGATTTCTTAGCACATATTACTTTAATTTTTTTTTTTCCGGTTTTGGGAATTAAACTCAAGACCTTGTGCTTGCCAGGCAGGCATAGCACCACTGAGCTACATCCCCAGTCCTACTTTAATTTTTTGTTTTCTTAAGAAGCATAACAATGTTCATTGAGCTAATATAACAAGATGAAATTGTTGTATTTCTGTTTGTTCTTTTGGATTGGCAAGGAGAGCTGTTAAACTAGTAAGCAACACAGTTGTCTTCTTCACCTTCTGGTGTAAACTCTTTCCTTAGTGCAGGCCCCATTCTCTCTCTTTTTTTTTTTTTGGTACTGGGGATTGAACGCAGGTCCTTACACTTTCAAGGCAGGTGGTGGAACCACTGAGCTAAATCCCCGGCAATTTTGGATCTTTCTAGAGTATTATTAAACTGTAGAGGCCTTAAGATGTAGCTCCATTTTGCTGGATCCTCTTTATGATAATGTTTTGGTAGGGTTTGACCATGGTAGAGCTTGAAGGTGTTTAACCCAACAGCTGATGAGATGAGGGTATAAACTCTCAAAAGACAGTGTTTGACATTGTTCATGCTGATTTTTTTCTCTTGAAAGGAGCCTTTACCTAAATCATCTCCACAGCATCTCCTCATCTAATACCATCTACCAACCAATTAGCACAGCGGACACCAGTTTTAAAGTCAAGGAGCTTGGAGCTGCAAGGAATCTGGCTACCATTTAATCCAAACAGCTCATTTTCAGAGACCCAGAAAAATAGGCTAGTTTGTCACATGACATACATAATTCATAACAGAGCTGTTTTTAATCATATCTCTTGAGCCGTATTAAATATTTGCCCATGCTACCATACTGATATTAAGAAGTGACCACATCTGTTTCAAATACATTGTTGGGAAGACATTGTTACTGCCTGGGAAAGTTGAACATTCAACTAACCACCTAACCCCTTAAGTCTCTCCTTGTTAAAATTATACATGTAACTTTTAGTACATTGACACAAAATAGCATTATGGAAGAAAGACTAAAAATGAGACACTTTCGGATTTTTTTTTTTTTTTTGGTATCGGGGATTGAACTTGGGACCTTGTGCTTTCGAGGCAGGCGCCAGAACCACTGAGCTAAATCCCCAGCACTTTTGGATCTTTCTGGAGTAAATTAAACTGTAGAGGGCTTAAGATGTAGCTCCATTTTGTTGGATCCTGTTTATGATAATGTTTTGGTGGGGTTTGACCATGGTAGAGCTTGAAGGTGTTTAACCCAACAGCTGATGAGATGAGGGTATAAACTCTCAAAAGACAGTGTTTGACATTGTTCACACTGACTTCTTTGGGCACAGGTGAGAGTCAGAACAAAAAACTATAGTTGAAGTTTGAAAATTAACAATGTAAGATTTCTAACGTATTAAATTAATACTTAAGCTTTCAGATCTCTTTATAAAGCAGTAGGGAAGAGGAAGGAAAAAAATATAACTTAGATTTCTCTTTCTCCCTCTCCCTCTCCCCCTCCCCTCCCCCTCTCTCCTCTCTCCTCCCCTCTCCCCTTTATTCTTTCACCTTTTTTCACCTCAGCATAGAACTGTCTTTTCCTTTTCTCCTATTCCCAGCATGTTCTTTTCTCTCTCTACTGCTTCTCAAACCCTGGTAAGTTATCTGTTTTCTAATAGCAATGTGTCTAACAAATGTCACTGTTTCCCTTATGATGCAATCACTACACACACCCTGCCCATTGCTCTGCGGTTGACAGGAGATTATGAGAGATTGACTTGGAACCAGTACTGTGAGTATAGTGTGATCAGTACTCCCACACCCTAGGTGGGGACCATGAATAGTATTTTGCTTCCAGCTGTTGAAACTGCTCTGCATTTTACACAATACAGTGCCATGAAGGAAAGTGTAAAGAACAGATAAAACTTTTCTACAAGAGAGGCTATGGTTAAAGGTTATTTATTTAATGAACTGTTAGTTCATCTTACCTCAAAATTAAATACTGTGTCCGTCCTTCAGGTTCTCTGACTTCTGATCATAGCCTAATTTTGTTATCCCGTGACAGCCCTGTAAATGCAGCTTAAAGTCTGCATTGTGCAAGTAGAAAATATAAACCCTTAATAGAGGGAATATTCTCTATCTGTGCAGTCCAACTCACTGGGAGTGTTAGATGATTGTGATGTGGCTAATGCCATTGAGGAATTAGCTTATTTAAATTTACTCACCCAAACTGACCACTGGCCACCATATTGGACAGTGCCACTTCAGACCATTCTTATATAAACCTATTCCAATATACAGTATTGACACTTAATTGAGGAAGCACTCGCTTAGAAGCATTTGGGAAGAGATGGGTAGTAAATTATTCTTTAGTTTAAATAAGAACACAACTGACAATTGACACACCTCTTCATTTATCCAAATGGAAAAAATGAAATTGAATTTTCAAATAATAATGAAAGTTAAAAGTAAAACCATTGCAAACATTCCAGTATCTGCACTTGTAAGTGTAATATTGATTTTGGACTGGTGAAATAATACGCTACTTTGTTGGAAAGTAGGGGCCTAATTTAAATCTACTCACAGAATTATTTATATAGACCCAGTTTTTGCTTTAACTGTGCCACCTGTGAGACGTATAGGCTGCTGTATCTTAAGAAATATTGTAAATAGATCTTACTAACAATGTATGTCATCACAGTTTAGACCCAGTAATTTTAACCTCCAAAATATGTCTTAATTTCATCGCAGGCCCTATGTCTTTATGATGCAGTTTGTCTCTCTGCCATGCAAACCTGAATACACTTCTTTGTTCCATCACCTGTGCACCAGAAGTTTAGATCCTTATACTTAAGGCTCTCCGAAGTTGTATCTCTTGTCTTATCCTTTAGCATTTGCCAACTTCCTCATTCTCTCCTCCCTTCCTTTCCAGTTCTCCCTCCCTTCCACCTCTTTGTGTGTATATATTGAGAGAAATAAATATGTGTATGTGAACACACACTTGTATATAATGAAATATCTGCCTACCCATTTAAAAGTCATTTTACATTTACATGCTTTTGTTCATACACCCATCCCTCCTTAAGACTATCAAGCAGTGCCTGGTTTAGAAATCTTTCATCTTCCCAGTTTAGAGTGATGGTCTATATTTTTTCACTGAAATTATTTCTTTTGAATAGTTTATTTCTCCTGCAGACCTCAGAGAGTTGGCCTAGTCTAACTCATAGTCATATCCTTGGCATCTGCCATTACACCTATGCAAAGGTGCTAAATAAGTGTTTGTTAATATAATCTGAGTATCACAGGGTGGCTCTTAAGGAACTTCAGTTTATTCAATGATAGTTTTCAAAATAC
Source organism: Heterocephalus glaber (assembly GCF_000247695.1). Next base: position 3,303,741 of record NW_004624872.1, read on the forward strand.
AGATACAATAATAATTTCTAGTCAGTTATACATATGAGTGAGGAGAAATCTGACCTCCTTTTCTGTTTTGTCCAAGAGTAAAATCATATACTCATCAATCATAAGCTAACAAGGATTAGCAGCTTGAATCAATTTCCTATGAACTCTGTAGTCTTTGAGAGTTCTAGAAGGGTCAGCAAAGTAGAAAAACAGGGAATCCTACAGGATTCTGGAAGAGCATAGGCCCAAGTCATGGGCCAGATATGTGATTACTACATTGCACAGGAGGGAACTGGAGGTCATTTCTTATTCCATTCCTGTCTCTGCACAAGTTTGACATAGATCAGTTTACCGTATACAGAGAGTTTCTCCATATGCCCTTCCTCACTTGCACCTCACTTCCATATATTCATACTTGCATGAGCTTTGCTCTTCCAGGTTAAAAATTTTATTTATCATATCTTCCTTTCAAGGGACTTGAGAACATATTTTCTTCTAAAGCATGGTGAAATATAGAATGTGGAACCCATAAAAGGTGCTATTTCTACTCTCCAGAAGTTAATCTCCTGAAAAAGAAGCTAGAGAAAAACAGTATATGAATATGTGGTGATATTACTTGTGTGTCTCTGCTTTGTTTGAAAATTGAAGGTTTTTTATTTATTAGGGCTCATATCCTTAAAAATGTGAAGCTTTAAGAATGTTTTGTAGTTCTGAGCTACAAAAGTACTCATTTTAATTCAGTTCTCTGAAGCTTGTATCTGTCACTTCAGTCACGTAGTACAGGTAAAGAATGGCCAAACTAAAATCAATTATGTAATTCCTGTTTTTGCCATCGCCTGAGTTGTACTTTCTGCATATTGCTTGTCTGAGCTTGAATATGTGTCACTTGTAAATGATGTTTTTAGATTAAAGTGTGTGCTGGCTTGGATTTACTTCAATGTAAAAATTGCAGACTGAAAATAGCTTAATGTAAACCCAAAATAGTATGCAAATCTTCATAATCAGAGTCTAATGTCCTAAACATTTACAGTGTTATGTGATAGTAGAAATTGTGGCTTTTAGTTGTCAAGATCTCACAACAAACCACTAACCTACTGAAAACTGCTTTTTATTGTTGCTATATAAAGAGACTCAATAGGATAGTAGAGTCACTGTAAATGCTGTTCAGAGGATAGGTTATGATTAAAGGATAATAAAATATTTGTCAAGTTTTTTATACTTAAATTCTGGCAAAAATAGTATATACTTAATTATGATCAAATAGTTCTAGAAATTAAAGAATCTCTTCAGTTTTCAGAGTACTGTTTGATTACAGAATCTCTATAAATGGACTTCTATCCAGATCTTAATTCTTTAAGCAATTCTACTTTAGTCCCTATTCTTTTCATTCTCTCATGACTAGTCTACATTAGGAGAAAATATTTTTATACTTGATTTATGTGTTTATATATATAGTTTTTTGTGACATGTACCTGGGCTGATTTTACCCTCCCATTTGCTTTTTTATACTCATTAGTATGTCTAACGTTGTTACTCTTTCCTAAAACTTTATTTTCTTCATCTGAAAACTATTCATAGGAAGTCAAAGTAAAGGAAACTATCTAATGAAATGAGGAATAGTCATGATTCTAAATGGCCCCTCGTACAATGATTTGTACATTGTAAGCTTCATTTAGATATCTACTCATTGAGAGAAGGAAGTTTCAAACCAACAAATTAAATGAGACTGGCTTTACCCCACAAAAGACAGATACATTCAGTTCTGCAGTTATAATGGTGAAAACTCCAATTTTTCCTACTAAATTATTAACATTGCAGTGAAGGTAGCCACATGTGTATTTTATAAAATGTATATTTGGATGCTATTCATGGATCCAGTGCACATGATCCAAAAGTTTTTAGTGTTCAGAAAACTTATAATATTCTGTAAATATGTAAAAACATTATTTTGGTTTAAAAAATGGCATGAGGGCTGGGGATTTAGCTCAGTGGTTTTGCTGCCTGCTGCGCAAGCGCAAGGACCCAAATTTGATCCCCGGTACCCCCCAAAAAATAAAAAATAAAAAATGGCATGATACTTTCTGGCTAAAATAATTAATCACCAGGTTTTGTTGACACTAGGAAATGGTATGCAAATATTTATGATACTGTTTGTTATGTGCCTGTTTGGATCTTTGCATAATACTCAGTTTTCTTAAAAATCACCTAGTTGAGTTAAAATGGTTACAATGAATAATTGATAATTTGAAATAGGAAAAAAGGTCCAAAGACAAAGGAGTGAAGGGAGGGGAAGGGGAAAGGAAAAGAGGGAAAGAAAAAACTATGAGAAAAGAAAAAAAAATGGAAATGAAATCTATGTAAATAGGGAAGGGCAGAGGGGGTGAAGGGCGCACAGGTAATGGGGAAAAAAATAAGAACCAAGATATATCATGTACAAGTACAAACACCCAATGATAAATGTAAACAAATTGTATACCTAAAATGTACCAATAAAAGAACAACAACAAAAAAATCATCCAGTTGAGGATGAATGGATAAAGAATATGTGGGCTTTGTATACAATACAGTACTACTCTGCCATAAAGAAGGATAAACTTGAGATATTTTTAGGTAAATGAATGCACTTTGAGAACATAATTTTAAGTGAAATAAATTGGACACACATGTTTAAATATCACATTGTTTCTCTTGTGTGAGAAACCCAAAATGTGAATAAGGAGCAAAATGGAGGACAGGTATTGGGAAGTAGGAAGAAAATGTCCAAATGGGAATGGGGCAGGGAGAAAGAGATTAAAAAAAATAAAAGAATGAAAAAAAAGAATGGAAAGAAAGCAATAAAAACAAAGTTTTGTAAATAGAGTAAGAAGGATTGAAGGGAAGGGAGGGAAATGGGGAAAAAAGAATTAAGATATATTATGTACAGGTACAGATTCCCTATGATGAATATGATTATTATGTATCATACAAAGATGTATCAATAAAAATTAATTTTAAAAAAAAATCACCCAGTTGCTACCATATTCCTAGGATCTGGACAAAATGGACGATACATTAAATACAGGTAGCAAACCTACTTGGGATGTGTAGATCTTCCAAAAATTAAAAAAGAAAAGCTGTTAATAATGATAGGGCATTTCATTGAAATTAAGCATGGGCTAGAAGTATAGCTGAGTGGTAGAACACTTGTCTGGCATACACAAAACCCTGGGATTGATCCCCAGTATCAGAAAAAAAGGGGCAGGGGTGAGAGAAAATTAGATAGTGCATTTCTTCTGCAGACAGAACAGTACCTACTAGACACCTTTATATATATGGGTCATCTCAAAGACTCAAGAAATGTTCCTGCCCAGATGATCTGTAAGCATAGGAAATATACTTCTCTATATGTACCAATCCAAGATACTCTTGGTGAAGAACATATAATTTTATAATTTCTGGAAAAGTTACATTTATTACTTACTTCAGAAAAGGAAAACTCAGACTACATTTTTTTTTTTTTTTTTTGGTACTGGGGATTGAACTCGGGACCTTGCGCTTGCAAGGCAGGTGGCAGAACCACTGAGCTAAATCCCAGGCCCCAGACTAATCTTTTTTTGTCAGCATGACTGAGTAGTAAATTTTGGCTTAGGTCTTTAATCACATTAGAACCTTTTTATAAGCATGACTGAGTACTAAATATTGCCTGGAATTTTTAATCTAATTATATCTTTCATGCCATTACATAAAAGGAACGTGGCTAAAAACACTTTAAAAGATACATCACTGCAGAATACAGGAAGCTCACATGCATTCTTTTTCCCCATTCCCTTCTCTTCCCTTCAATTCTTCTTACCCTCTCCATTTATAAAACTTTGTTTCTATTGTTTCCTTCCATTCTTCTTTTTTTCAATCTCTATTTCCTTCCTTTCCTCCCCCGCCCCATTCCCATTCGAACATTTTCTTCCTACTTCCCAATACCTATCCTCCATTTTGCTCCTTATTCACATTTTGGGTTTCTCACGCAAGAGAAACAATGCGATATTTAAACATGTGTCCAATTTATTTCACTTAAAATTATGTTCTCAAAGTGCATTCATTTACCTAAAAATATCTCCAATTTATCCTTCTTTATGGCAGAGTAATACCTTATTGTATAGAAACCCCACATTTTCTCTATCCATTCATCTGTTGATGGGCATATGGGCTGTTTCTAAGATTTTGCTATTAGAAATAGCAAATAGATTTTGCTGCTAGAAATATTAGTGCATATATTGCTGTGCTGTAATGCTTTTAACTCTTTTGGGAAGATACCTACAAGAATAGCTGGGTCAAATGGAACCTCTAGTCTTAATTTTTTGAGGAATCTCCATAGTAATTTCCATAGTAGTTTTACCAATTTGGACTCCCACCAACAGTGGAAAAGGGTTCCTTTTTTCCACACAGCCTTGCCAGCTTTTGTTATTAGTTGATTTCTTGATGATAGTTATTCTTTCTGGAGTGAGATGGAATCTCGTGTTGTTTTAATTTGCATTTCTCAAATAACTAGGGATGTTGAACATGTTTTCATATATTTATTTGTTGTTTGTACTTCATCTAAGAAGAGTCTGTTCATTTCAGATCCCCATTTTTGGAGTGGGTCTTCAAATTGGGGGGGGTCTGATTTTTTTGAGCTCTTTATATATTCTTGATATTAGCCCTTTGAGGAATAGCTGGTAAAATTTTTTTCCCATTCTGTGGGTTATTTCTTCACTCTGTTGGTGGTTTCCTTTGCTTTTCAAAAGCTTTTTAATATGATGTGATCCCAGTTGTTGATCTTTGTAACATTTCCTCTGTGATCTGGATTTTGTTCATATCTGGGTTTTGTTTATAAAGTCTTTGCCTACACCTGTGTCTTCAAGGGTTTTACCTATTCTATCTTGCAGCAGATTAAGTTTTTCTTTTAATATTTAGATCTTTGATCCATTTCATTTTTGTTTAGTGCATGGTAAGAGATATGGGTCTAGGTTTAATCTTTGACATGTGGAAAGCCAGTTTTTCCAGCACCATTTATTAAAGAGGCCATAAACACTAATACAATTGTAATGGGGGACCTCAACACTCCACTGTCACAATAGACAGATCAGCTAGGCAAAAAAATCAACAAAGAAATATCAGAGCTGAACCAAACTTTTGAACAAATGGACTTATATATCTACAGATTGTTCCACCCAGCAATGGAATATACATTCTCAGCAGCACATGGGACTCTCTCCCAAACAGACCACACACTAGCTCATAGAACATGCTTAAGTAAATACAAAGGAATTGAAATTACCCCATGCATAGTATCAGATCATAGTGCAATGAAATTGGAAATCAGTGGCAAAAGAAACCATAAAAACTATATAAATGCATGGAAATTAGACAGTATGCTCTTGAACATCCAAATTTTAAAAAATGAAAAGGCCTGAGGATGTAGCTCAGTGTCAAGGTCCAGGGTTTAATCTCCCAGTTTCACACACAAAATAAAACAGATTATCAAAGTTATGTAAATTGTATTTATTTGTCTTAGAGAACAAAACCAGAGATTGAAAAAGTTGCTACAAGTGTCAGTAAACTAAAGAAAAAGAAGACCAAAAAAACATAGACTAGGTTAAAAAAAAATGTACATATAAAACAATAGAAGAACAATTATAAAGCATCACCAAAAAAATGGAAATTCAGATTAAATTTATGTATGATCTTACACCAGCTTTGCAGAAATAGTTATGAAATAGTAAATTCATTTATTGCCTAATGTGGAGTATGGAATTGTTATAACAAGGACTGACATCCAAGTGACTGAAAGGTCTCCACTCAGTTTATATTGCCTCTTTAACTTTGGCCTTGTTGGTTTTACTGTCTTGAAAGTTGCAATTCTGCATTTGTAATTTGGTTAAGTCTCCTTGGATAAGTCTCAGAAAACAGGAAGTCTGTAACAGTAAAACAGAAGCGCTTTGATGCTCCTTAAAAATAACAGTTCTTCCTAAGTAACTCTTTAACTTGTGTATAATGTTATTAAGTTTAAACTGGTATTACATGAAACAGTTGTTTTCAGTCTTCTATAATACTTTCACATCACATTAATAGTAAACTAGAGGATTTGAAAAATTACTTATTTTACAATGACACTTCTCTTTGGAAGAATACCATCATTAGAAAAAAGTAATGGTAAATTCAATTCTAAAACTCTTTCCTCTATTATGGTATTACTTGATATTCATGTTCACTGTACACAAACCTGGTCAAAGTACCAGTCTGCTATATTATGCCTGTTTATCCAGGTAAACATTGTCTCAGGAACAGTATACAACTTCTTTTCTATTCAGTCCATGGCCAGTCATCTATCCATTTAACCATTTCGTTTATTTATTAATTTATTTTTCTTTTAACAACCTCTGTCAAACACCTTCTAGCACAAGGAAATCCCTGTCCTCAGATATGCAGACTACTGAAAAAGAAGCCCTCACCTGTCTTAGTTACCTGCTGCTATACATGCTCTGTCTCCCAGTTCTAGATATTACCTGTGGACTACTTTTTCCAGTGCCAATTAAAAGCTCCTGAATAATTCTGATCATGCAGTCTCTCCTAACTAAATGCTTATGCCACATGAAAGATTGATTCTATGTGGTTTTTGCTGACTCTTCCCACATCCTTCGAGGCAGGCAGTGGAACCACTGAGCTAAATTCCCAGCCCTCAACAGAATTTCTTTACTCAACCCTCTCATCAAACAGGCTCACAGGAAGTGATTCATTTTTATTAACAGGCAATTTTCTGGCATGAATGTCTTGGAATTTTGTCTGCATTTTCACCCTTTCTCTTGTTCATCCTTTTTTTTTTTTTAAAGAAAAGGTCTCTCCCTTGCCGAACTAATCATCCCACGTGAGTTCTTTCTCCCATGTCCCATTTCCTTCAGCACATCAGTTTCCATTTGCAACTCCAGACTTCACTCAACAAACATATTATCCACTGCTTGGAGCCATGTATAAACATTCCACTATACCAGAAAGACTGATAAGTCTGTATTTTTACCTTTCCTTTTCAAAACTTCTTGAAAGAATAACATATAACCATTTTCTCAATTTCTTACCAACTAGTCCTTTACCCTTCTCTGATTTGGTCTCTGATCTGTTGGTGCAATGAAAAACAGTTCTCTTGAAGATCATCTCTGTGTGGGCTTTATATAACACTTATATAACTTATTCACTCAGAAAATATTTTGTGCTTATTATGCACTAGGAACTGCTAAATACTAGAGGTTCATCTGAAAAAGACAAGATCCTTATTGCCGGAGAGCTTGTAATTTAGGTAAGGGAAACAAGAAGTAGAGAACTAGTAGATAGTGGAAGAGTTGCAATATGAAAGTAATACAAGCAATATGAAAGTAAAACAAACAGTATATCACTCAGCCTTTGATTGATCATAAAGACTTACAGGGTAAGAGGTGAGGCTTCTCAGAGAAAAAGGGAAGATACTCATTTACAGAAGAAGGGAAATCATATTTCTAGTAGAGCAAGTATCTCCCAAGAAGTGATCTAGAAGTTTATATTCTTTGGTTATCTGCAAACTAAGTAATTTTTTGTGCAGAATTTGTTTGGGGAAGAGAATGGTGATGAGGCTTTTACCTGAATCTAGTTTTTAAATTCGTATTTAATTTTTGTGTATATATAAGTCTGAGGGGAGTGGAGAGATCTAGACTTTTTGCCAGTTGCTCACAAAGGAGTGTATGACTTCAAAATATGTAGATGTAGGTGGGGTCTAGGTTATAAAAGGCTGAGGAGTTTCTGAGCTACCTCGAAGGAGGAGTTCAAGAAATAAAGTATCCTGCTCAGGCTTTGATTCTGGAAAGGCCACTCTCTGAATTTACCAAAAGAGAGGATCATGTCTGCAGAGGGAATTGAGGCATGCAGTGGTCCCGACAGGAGACAAAACACTTGATTTTTTGTTTGTTTGTTTGGTTTTGGTACCGGGGATCAAACTCGGAACCTTGCGCTTGTGAGGCAGGTGCCAGAACCACTGAGCTAAATCCCTGGCCCCAATATTTTGTCACAGGGACAGTGGAGACAAAGAAGAGGGAGCGGGTCGGAAGTATTGAGAAGGCAGTGTTTAGATATTAGTAACTGTTGGCCAGGCCCTGCCCACTTGTAGTCACATACTGCAGGAGCTTGTGCAGTCCCCCAACCCTGCACTTAGTGTCTCATCCTAATGGGCTGGAGTATCCTGTCTCAAACAAGAGATTGTACATTTGTCTTATCATCTGTATTTTAAATGCTCTGTGTCTGTCTTTGTGTTTTCAGTCACAACGTGTAACAGAATTTCACATAACATTCTAAAAACTGCCTATTAATGATGATGCTGTTATAGCACTGTTCTAAGAGCTTTGCGTATGTTCATTCATTTAATTCTGACAACAAACCTATGAGGTGTGCACTGTTATTATATCATATCCCATTTTTGGTTTAGAAAGAAATGAGTCACTGGAAGGTTGGAATTTTTTCCCTGAGATTCAAACCTAGTCACCCTGACTCCAGAGTATATGCCCTTAATCAGTATGCCAGACCATCTCAGAATTAGAATCTATTAAATACAATGATTGGTAAATTTATTTATTTATTTTTATTTTTTTTTTTGTTGTTGTTGTTTTTCAGTGCCTGGGATTGAACTCAGAAACTTGCAAGGTGGCATGGGTGCCATTGAGCTAAATCCCTGGCCCTTGGTGATTAGTAAATTTAAAGCAATAAAATATTCTAGCTCCATAAGATTAAACGTAATTTATTTGTATAGAACAGCTCATAAGTTTGTTTTCTAATGTTTTTGTTTTAATCTCCCTAGAACCAGTACGAAGATACAAAACTTACCACAGTGATATCTTTAGTACATCCAGTGAAAGTCCATCTATTATGTCCTTGGAATCAGATTTCAGACAAGGTAAGAGGCATCTGAAACAAGCAAAAACAAAAAGTTAAAGAAACTATGATTATATTCTTCAGAAATATTGAAATTTAAGTGAAGATTTAAGAGTTGTAAAATGTTGTCATGTACTTATTTTGATAGTATTACAGGAATTTAATAGCAGTTTCAAACAATGATGTCATTTTCATCATAAAGACAGGAGATCATGGTTTTTAAAAATAGCATAACTTACTTCAGGATTTAATAACATCATTAGTTTGGTTATATTAATATGATTTGTACAGTTATACAAATGCTTGAGTTTTAGATAAGATTGTTTTCATAGTTTTATCACCTGTGCCATTATTAGTGAGAAGGAGTGATGCTTCAAAGAGGTTCGAATCCGGCAGCGGTCTCCCAGGACTGGATGAAACTTCAGGTCAAGGCCAGCCACAGAGACCAAGGTATGTTGGGCGAAATGGCAGAGCAATAGACTGCTAGTGACAGGTGGTTTTTAAATTTTGTTTTGCATTTTTCTTAAAATCAGGTTGGACTTCTTTTTCTTTTTTGCTGTTGGGGATCAAACTTGGGACCTTGCTTGCGCTTGCGAGGCAGGTGGTGGAACTAAATCCCTGGCCCAGTAATACTTTTTTTAAGGTTAGAATAGGCTCTACCAGCAGGCTTTCAGTGAGAATTTATTTATTGAGAGAATAATGAGTAGTAGCAGTAATAATGAGTACATAGTAGTTACTACTATGTGACTTGTTACACAAAAAGTAAATTATTTGCTATCTGGCTCAAAAGAGTTATCCAGTATTGTTTAAAAGCCTGATTTGGGATGTTTTGAGTTCATTTTCTTAATGAAATACTTGGCAAACTTCTTGTGTTAGTATTGTTTATGTTAGGCTTAAGATGGTGGTGTTAACAGCTGTGTATTTTCTTTATTGAAACTGAAAGATGTCAGGTCAATAATGAGTATGTTGATAACATATCATTGTCATGTTTATAGGTCCCTTATGGGAACAAAAGAGGCTGTTAATGATAAGTATTAATTTCAAATTGTAATATGACATTAGAAGTCTGAAGAGTGCTTTAGAATTTATTCCCAAAGTGTGAAAATCTTTTTGAACTTGATCTTTCAGTTTGTTTAATTCAAGGGCTACTAGATACAAGAGAATCATTTAAAAATTAACAAAAATTTGTCCCTTAGCTAATTAATTTGCCAGATACTGTTTCACACCTGTAAACTATTAATAGACCAGGTAACTCTAACGGCTAAAACGTCTTATCCATGGCTTAGAGTTCAAGTAATTAAATCATTTTTTCTTAATTATGTTCCTTAATGTTTCAGTTTTTATTGACTTTATTTTGTTTTTTATGCCTTTTATCAATAGCATATAATATTTTATTTTCTTTGGGGAAAGCTCCAGTAAGTATTCATTTACCTAAAGCTATGTTTGCATAAAAGTCTTTTATATTATTGTTTCCTTGTAATGACCCCATCTTGATAATTTGTACAAAGATGCAAAAAGCAATGATAAATGTATATTTGATTATATAGGTTTTACTAATGAAGCAGAAGCATTTGAGGGTGAAGAGCAGTAAGAAGCCAATATTGAGTTGCACCCAGCTCAGGGCTGCTTGGAGAGGAAACTTCTTTAGAATTCACTCCTCTCTATATCTGACTTGCAGAAGGCCTTAAACAGTTAATATGATGCCCTTTTAGCTTGACTGAAAAAAGTAGAGGCATCAACTGGAAGAATTAAGATTGTGTATTAACAATTTGTTTGTAGTTTGTTATTTCAGGACATATTCTTTCTAAACAAAAATCATCTTGTGAGGTTTATCTCAGTTTTCTTAATAAATAATCTCAAAAGTGTCAAGATTATGGGATAACTTTAATTTTGACTGTTTTCAGATTCTATTCAAGGAAACATTAACATTGAGGCCATCTTAGCTTGTTAGAGCTGTGTTTTAAAGATAAATTATTATTGTTTCTTAATTTATGGAAAGAAAAACCCATGTGGTATACATAGCATCTGAGTTAGATACAGGTATAGGTGGAAAAAAATATTTCCAGGACAGGTGGATTGTTTGATGTATGTCTTGTGTCACAAACATTGCTAAACTCTCTTTTAACCAGTCCCATCCTTTTGCTGCCCCGAGAAGGACACATAACCTCCAATACCATAAAATCCTTATGCAAGTGCAAAGTTTTGTGAATGTGTACAGAGGTTTCTGATAGTGTCCTCAACATGTAGTGCACAGTAAGAACCTTCTGCTTCATTCTTCAGGGCACATATTGTGAGAGCTGTAAACAATGCTGTATTTATATGTGTTGCAAGCTTCCTTATTAAGAAAAATTCCATTCCCTTTAGCTGGAATGAGATGACGAAACAGATCCAAGCAGAGCTATTGATTCTATCACACGGATGAGGGGGAGGGACAGGAAATGATGAGTCAGATGTAGCAAAATAAGTAATTTTGGATTCTCAGTGATCAAAAGTGTCTTTCAGTGACCAAAAAGGATACCCAAAGCTGTTTCCAGAGAGCGTGCCTCAACCTTTTCATGTGTCAGCTTTTGAAGTACAGCTTAAACATGGTACAGCTTCCAGTGCTTCTGTGGCTCTGCTTGTTGAGATGACCTTCTTTCTGACTCCAAACAACCTATTTTTTGATCCTTCAGTGATACAGATTTTCTGAATCTTCGGCTTGTTTTTGTTGTTTCCCCTCTCAGAATTTTAGTCTTTGTAGAAACTTCTACCAGTTACTGTTTTGAAAGAAATAAAATGATAATCACTTTTGTTACCTGTGAGTAGCTCTGATATAAAATAATTTGAACAAGGAGGCTAATATAATTGATGAAAATTCTTCATTTAGCTGGACATGGTGTTAATAATTCCAGCATGGAGGGAAGCTGAGGCAGGAGGATCCCAAGTGATGGTGAGCCAGAAGATTATATTCAGTCACTCACTCAACACGTAATTACTGAGCACTATCACTTAGTAGATACTTTTAGGTATTGGAAATAGAGTTAACAACACAGAAAAACTCTCAGGAGACTTGCTAGAGATGAGAGAGCCAGTAAACAATTAAAAAACAAGTAATGAATGCACTGTTATGTAGCATAGTGCTTTGAAGAAAAGTGAAGTAGGTTAATGGGACAGAGAGTGTACAGATATGTGTGATTCTATTTTGCATAGCTACTATGATCAGGTTTGATAATTTGCTAGGTTGGCATAGAGGCTTTGATGGAGATTTCATAGGCATGCCACGTCCCTCAGGTATTGCAAGGGATTTAGGAGCAGTTTGTATGCAATACACACACACACACGTACACTCACAAGCACACATCTTATTATGCAAAGATTCTTCTAAAATGAAAACAGAATTTGCTTAAATTCTTGATGCCTTTACTCAACACAGAGTTTTCTTCAGTAGCCTTAAAATAGTTGTGCTGTCCCCAGCCTTGACTTTTCCTCTTTTTAAGTAGCAGACGATATGAAACACCCCTGGAAGGCAACACAGTCAACCAGGAGATCATGCTGAAACGGCAGGAAGAAGAGATGATGCAGCTGCAAGCCAGGATGGCTCTTCGACAGTCTCGGCTCAGCCTGTGTCCTGGAGACACAGTCAAAGCTTCCATGCTGGACATCACCAGGGATTCGCTAAGAGAAATGGCCCTAGAGACAGCCATGACCCAGAGGAAACTGAGGGTAAGTGCATTCTCAGGTTGAGGCATCCAAACCTGCTTTCAGTTACCTGTTAGGCAAAGAACTTTTAAAAATTACTAGCAGTACCCAAAAGTTGCCTATAAGTGAAATTGAAATTCCATACTAGTTTTCATTTGGGATTAAATATCTTGTTAGTTGACATTAAGGTAGATAAATATTTAGCTGTTGTCGTTACCTTATTCTAAAATAAAATTAGATAGATTTAGAGTATCTTGACTCTCTGATTTTAAATTCTATGCCTAGCCAGGTATGGTGGCATGTGCCTATCACCCCAACTGCTAGCGAGGCTGAGGCAGAATTGATCACTTGAGCCCACAGGCCTGGGCAACACAGCAAAACCCGTAGCAAACGAAAATGTTTTTTAAGTTTTTGTGATCCTCAGAAGCCACTGGCTTTATTCAGTATTATGGGGGATCATTTTTTAATCCAATAAATTGAGAGATCAGAGATACAGAGAGTTGAGGGTTGGTTCAGAAGCTCAAGATAATTATCCAGTGCATCTTTTTTTCTGCTCTACCATTCTCAGAATTTTGGCAGTACTTTGCTTTCTAGCCAGAAGATAACTGCATTAGCTCCAAGCATCACATCCAAAAACAGGAAAGAACAATCTGCAAAGAATACCTTTTGGAAAGACCTTTTTTTCAGCACTGGGGATTGAACCCAGTGCCTTACACATTTTAGGCAAGTGCTGTACTCCTGAGCCAGATCCTTAGCCTGTGAGGGGATATTTAAAAATCTGTATATTCTCTTTGGGATATTTTTCTGTAAACATACATATGAACATACATATAAACATACATATAAACTTATGAACTTTAATATAATTTTATAAACATGAGCTCAAAATGATCATGTCTTTTCTGATATAAAAGCATACTAATATGTATTAGTAAAGATGATATAACTGATGATTTTTTTTCTTTTTAGTTTTTTTTTGTTATTCTTGTTGATTGCTTCAAAGAATTACCTTAAAAGCATATTCAAGTTGGTAGGATTAAAATTTCCTTTATAGAATTCTAAGGACAAAAACAGTATTGGGTGGTGAAAATTGTGTTGAGCTACAAATTTAAAGACTTGAATTTTATTCCTTGTGATGCTGTTATATGACTTTATGTAAAATTTTAAATTGCTTTGTGCCTCATTGTCCTAATTTTTTACTTTTAGGGATTTGTTTTTATTTGTTCTTTTGCAGTGCTGAAGATTGAACCCAGGGCCTCATACATGCTAGGCAAGCACTGTACACCTAGCTACATCCCAGCCCCAGTAGTAACTTTGTAAATGTGGAATTGGATTATAATTCATAAGACACTGATCAATTTTAAAGTTTTTAGATTCTAATAAAATATAAATGCATTTTAAGCTAAAAGGAAAGAATTCAGTAAGGCTTTACCAATTTATCATTATAACCAATACCTGTATCAAAATTGGGGAATAAACTAAGCAGGATACCACAGAAAATATTGTGAGCTTCCAAAATATTATGGGCATCTCCAATATGATAATTCAGTAAAGAACATGAAGAGCATATACATAAACAGACCTGTTTCCTAAACCATGGTTTCAGAGAGCTGGTCTAGAGCTTTGGTCTATTAGCAAGTCAAATTATAGATTGTGCCATTACCGTATCACTTTATAGCACTATCATCTATTATCTCAGTCAATTTCTGGCTATTTTGAGGCACATACATCTTTACCAAAGACATGCTATGTCAGTGATTAAATCATGTGAACTACTAGTCATTTAAGTACTACACAAAGTAGCTGGGGATTTAGCTCAGTGATTTCACCGCCTGCTGCGCAAGCACAAGGACCCGAGTTCGATCCCTGGTACCAAAAAAAAAAAAAAAAGAGCAGAATGATATATATTTGAGGCTGAAAGGGTATACTAATATGTGGAAAAACAATTTCACAATTGGATTAATATTCTTTTTCAAAATATACATTAAATTGTTTTCCTGTTCTCCTTTCCTTGCAGACACATTTAACTTGTTAATACTCTACTGCCTTTGTTGATCTTTATTAGATTCACAGACCATTTTTATTTACTCTATTTCTGTCCTTGTTTAAAATGTGTCCTGTCAGTTCATTGACTATTAACAAACCGTTGATGTTAACTTTTTACTTAAATGTTCCACACTCAGTTAATTGAATAGAATTCCCACACCAAGCAACCAAATGAGCTGTACAACCAAATGCAAAGAAGAAGCCAACAAAAACAAAACTCCAGTGACCTCCATTAGTTCAAACACACATGCAGGACCACACACACTACACCACCTGACTCAGCCTGAATATTTGCCTTGCCTCCCTCCTGCCTTTCTTTCTAACTGTTCTCATTCCTGCTACCCCAGAGTGTAACTTGTTTTAAGTTATCTCTTAAACCAGTTCTCCCCTCTTAACTAAAGTCCCTGAGTGTACAAGAGGATAGGGGAGAGGACTGAAGAGCAATAAATTCAGAGTACAGATTCTGCTCTCCCCATCCTTTGAGTGTTCCCAATTCCTGAGGTATTTTATTGATGAGAGATAGAGACAATGTGATGTCTATATTGTCCCTAATTCTCACTGTGTAAAACAATGTAAAACAAAAGTGTGAAAAGCATTCCAGAGTCATGGGTACAGATGGATATGTGTATTTTGTACTCACCAAGTAGGTTCCTTTTACTGTAATTCATTTTAGATTGAATATCACTCTAAAACAATGCAGTTCTCTTCACTCACTTCACACATTACCAATATAAAACCAAAACTGTATATGAATGAACTTAATAACTAATTTTTTTATTACTTTATGTGTTGCTTTGTGTGTGTGTGTGTGATGCTGGAGATTGACGCGAGGGCCTCATGATGTTAGGGACGCACTCTACCACTGACCTACACCTTGAGCCCAAGATTACTTATTTTTTTAAGCTACCTGAGGGCCAAATATTGAAAACCAGTAAAATAATAAAACAGTATAAAGCTGGGCATTATATTTGACCTCACTGGTAGAAAACAAATATTTAGGAAGAGCTTCTGTGTGTAGGGTATGTTCCATTCTTGGTTTTGGCACATTTCCCTAAACTGCTCTGTTGAAAATTTCTGCATTTGTTTTAGATCACCTAGTTCTAATGTGGTAGCTTTAAATGTTATGCATTATTATAGCATTATTTTTCTTGCAAGGAAAGAGAAGAAATGGTAAAAATATTAATTCTTCTTATGTAATTTGCAGAATTTCTTTGGCCCTGAGTTTGTGAAAATGACAGTTGAACCATTTGTATCTTTGGATTTGCCACGGTCTATCCTTGTAAGTAATAAAACCAATTTGTATACCTGGTGCAAAAGTATTATCCCAGTACTTTTGTTTTAAAAAACCCATTTAAATACTTATAAAGCTTTATTTAATAAATGTCATTTCTTTTTTTCAATTGTAGACCAAGAAAGGGAAGAATGAGGATAATCGGAGAAAAGTAAACATAATACTTTTGAGCGGACAGAGATTGGAACTGACCTGTAATACCAAAACCATATGTAAAGATGTGTTTGATATGGTTGTGGCCCACATTGGCTTAGTGGAGCATCATTTGTTTGCTTTAGCAACTCTCAAAGGTACCATGCATTTTAAAATCAGAGAACAGAATGGAAACTTAGCAGCAAACTGACTTCCTTTAATTATTATCTTGCTCAACTTCATTTTGGGAAACATTAACTTAATGAACAAGTCAGTGTTGAAAAGTGGAAGTCAGTTAGGAACTTCTCCCACCTTCATTTTTTAATAGCCATGTTTGTTAGGTACCTTCTGTATCTACTATGAAGATTTTTCTTTGGCTAACACTGTAAGAATAGATTGGGTTTTGCTGCTTTATCTTGGGGTATTTGTTTTCCTAGGCCAGTCTCAAATTCTTAGGCTCATATGATCCTCCTGCCTCAGCCTCCTGAGTAACTGAGACTGTACCATTGGACCCAGCTAAAAATACAATAGATTTTAATTGTCACATTCTAGGGACCATTATCAATATGTTAACTGCAAATATATAAGCATATGGTGTATATTTATATATCACAGGGCTCTATCTCTGAGTTTTCACAACTTATAGTCTACTGTCCTAAAACTATGTAGTCTTTCTTAAGTGTCGTTAGTTGATGACTGAAAATTAGTCATTTCTCTTATCTTCTAAACATTACATCCACTGAACTCCATGACATACACAACCATAGTGGTCTCAGAGCACAGCATTAATAAAAGCTCCTCTTTATCAATTATAGTTGTCATAGCAATAAGAAGCTCTTCGGAATTGATTTTTATTCTTTGATAAATCATTATGCTTATGAATTACTCTTTAGTATTTCAGATTTCTTATAGTTTAACTTAGACAACAAGGTACCATAAATGACAAAGAGTCAGTGATCTTGAAACTCTACAATATTTTAATGACTTTTTTAAAGGAAGTAAGTATTTCCAGGCTGGGGATTTAGCTCAGTGGTTCCAGTGCCTGCCGTGCAAGCGCAAGGTCCTGAGTTCGACCTCCGGTACCAAAAGAAAATAAGTATTTCCTTAAACATATTTTACTGGGCTGGGGATTTAGCTCAGTGGTTTCGCCGCCTGCCTTGCAAGTGCAAGGGCCCGAGTTCGATCCCCAGTACCAAAAAATAAAAACCAAGAAAAACCAATAACATATTTTGTTGAATATTATGCCTTAAAAATGAATAATTTGTTTTGTAGAGTCATTGAATAAATATGCAATTAATACTTAATGATATTCTATTATTTAACAATTCTCATTTTTAGACTAATCAGACATGAAGATAGTCAGAATTTCTATTTATAATATACCAAATTGCTTAAACATTTAGTACAAAATCAGATTTTATTGAATAATCCTTTTATGTATTTGTAGAGAATAAAAAATAGTTAAGTAGTAACATTTAAAAATAAAAAGTATTATCTTTAGTTAGGGCCAGGGATTTAGCTCAGTGGTTCCGCTGCCTGCCTTGCAAGCATAAGTACCCAAGTTCGATCCCCGGTACCAAAAAAAAAACAAAAAAACAGTATCTTTCATTTCTCCTAAGTTTCAGCTAGTGGTTCACTTTTTTTTTTTGTGCCAGGGATTGAACTCGGGACCTTGCACTTGCAAGGCAGGCGCCGGAACCACTGAGCTAAATCCCCGGGCCTAGCTAGTGGTTCAGTAATAACAAGTAATAGCTCACATTTATTTTAGTACCATGTACAACTTGATTTACCCAGTATTTTATATCCAGTATGTCATCTGATCCTTACAACAACCATAAAAAGCAGGAACTGGTGTTACCCTAATCTTATAGTCAGGAAAATTGATGTCCCGAGAGGTAGAATAGTTTATTCAGTGGTGTACAGGTAGTAAATGATGTGGCCAGGAATCGAGTCCAGACCTGTCTGTCTTTAGAGCCTGCACTTTAAAAGATGGAGCCATATTGTCTTCACCCATACCCAGTGATGTACAGCTCCTTGTCATACTTCATAGCAGTCATATTCTTGTGTGATAATGTTTTGTACAATGAAGAAATCAAAGGGACACTTTTATCTGATAGTTCTTCTCCCTCTGTTTTAGATAATGAGTATTTTTTTGTTGATCCTGATTTAAAATTAACCAAAGTGGCCCCAGAAGGATGGAAAGAAGAACCAAAGAAAAAGAGCAAAGCTGCTGTTAATTTTACCTTGTTTTTTCGAATTAAATTTTTCATGGAGGATATTAGTCTAATACAGTGAGTACACCAGAGTTTCTCATTTACTCTTTTTGGGCCCCTTCTCTTTTGACCCTAAGACTTACTGGTGGTGAATTACTCTTGACTTACGTGTAGTGAACTACTTGATAGTGATCAAGGATAATTTCAGCTTTATATTAAAAGAAGTACAGTAGGCCCTCCCGTATCTATGGCTTTGTTTCCATAGTTCAGTTACCTGTGGTCAGCCACTGTGTTAGTTACTTTTCTCTCATTGCGGAGTCAAAACACCCGACACCCAAAGTTAGGGGGAAGGGGTTTATTTGGCTTACAGTTCATAGAGGTTTCAGTCCATAATCGTCTGGCTCCAAGGCAGGGTGAATGACAAACACTCATAGCAAAGGAGAAACAGAATGGTGTGCACAAGGTAGCAAAGGCAACAAGAACCCTTCATTACCTCTTCTGCCTCTTTTATCCCATCTAGATTACTGGGATTAGGGTGGTGCTAAACCACTCACTCACATGTAGTGGTTTAATAATCACATGCCCTTAATCCCAGCATCACACATTCCAGATTCAGCTACCTCTGACTGAATGAGGCTTTGGGGGGACATCCAGACCCAAACCATAACAGCTATGGTCAGAAAATGTTACATAGAAAATTGCAGAAGTAAACAATTCATGCATTTTAAATTGCACTGGGTTCTTCTGCATACCATGTTGTACCATTCTACTCCTCCCTGCCAGTGTATCTGTGCTGAATACACAGTCTGCCTGTTAGTCACTCAGCAGCTGTCTTGCTTACCACATCAGCTAGCATGGGATTGCAGCATATGCCACACATATGCCACAGAGAGTCTGTAAAGTGCTTCGTTTAAGTGAAAAGGTAAAAACTCTTGACTTAATAAGAAAAGAAAAGAAAATAGACTAAGGTCACTAAGATCTGTGTTGTTACTGTTATAAATATCTTATTGTGGCTACTTTATAAATTGAACTTTATCAAAGGCATGAATGTGTAGATAAAGATACAGTGTGTATAGGGTCTGGTGCTACCTGAGTTTCAGGCATCTGCTGGGAGTCCTGAAACACATCCCTCTTAGATAAAGGAGAAGATCAGTATTTCCTTCACATAGCTTATTGAATTCTTGCACCTTTTAAAAACTCAACAGCAAACTTAGTAATAAACTACATTGGAAACTAAATTTGTGTGCCTATAATTAAATTCACCTCAAGATTCAAGACTAAAGGCCAGGGTGCTGGTGTGCTTGTTTGTTTTTTCAGACATACTCTGACCTGTCATCAGTATTACCTTCAGCTGCGGAAAGATATTTTGGAGGAGAGGATACACTGTGATGATGAAACTTCCTTATTGCTGGCATCCTTGGCACTCCAGGCTGAGTATGGAGATTATCAGCTAGAGGTTGGATTTATTTTTTTCCCTCAAGACTGCTTTTATATTAGCATTACCCTTAGCATAATTGAGAACTAAATCTGGTTAAAAGATTTCATGCTCAGGTCTGAAGTTTTTGAGGCTAGTTTGGTGCCTCAGAATGACTAAACTCCAGAAGTACATTTGCTATGCACAGTCATACAGAGTGGGACTTATTTTTCCATTTAAAATTATCCTATTTTAGAGTTTGGGACTATCTATCACTTACCTTCTCCTCTCCCAGTCTCTAAGTAATAGAGTCTGTGTAGGGGTCAAAGGGTTCCTCAGCATTGCACTCATATCTATGAAGTGAGAGGCTGAGAACAGAGCAGAGCTCAGCGTGTGGAAAACTCACTGTATCCTCACAGCCTCCTGATCCTGTGTATCCGTGAGCTAAGAGGAACAAGGTACAAAAGACTATACCACCTGAGCAGCAGCCCTCACACATCAATTCTTTTTTTTTTTTTTTTTTTGGTACTGGGGATAGAACTGAGGACCTTGCTCTTACAAGGCAGGCTCTGTGCCGCCGAACTAAATCCCTGGCCCCCTCACACATCAATTCTTAGCAGAGGTAGCATGAGGCCCTCAGATGTCACGTTCCTGCAGCTTGCCATCAGTTCAGTCCTTCTGCCTCCCTGAATAGAAGAGAGACTGATGCCTTTCCCTTAAAGCTCATTCCTCAGAGAGAGAGAAGCAGAAACAGTATTCATCTCTTGACTAAGGCAAAAGAGTTGTCTCTAATAAAAGACAAATAGGACCGCTTATGAAACATTCTCCCTTCTAGGTTCATGGTGTATCTTACTTTAGAATGGAACATTATTTGCCTGCTAGAGTGATGGAGAAACTTGATTTATCCTATATTAAAGAAGAGTTACCAAAATTGCATAATACCTATGTGGGAGCTTCTGAAAAAGAGACAGAGGTAGAATTTTTAAAGGTAAGCATATAAGACTACAAAAGATAAACATCCTCCTACAAAATAAGGAGATGTTGGAGGACACACATCTAAAAGCTCAGAGGCCAGTAATTGATACTGTGGATTATTTTATTTCATTTATTCCTGACTAAATCTGTGGTGTTCTGGCTTGTTCGTTGTTTATGGTTTGTTTGTTTGTTATGGTGCTGGGGTTTGAACCATGGCCTTGCACATGCTAGGCAAGTGCTCTTCTACACAGCTATATCCCCAACCCTTTTTATTTATTTTGAGACAGAGTCTCACTAAGCTGCTAAGTTGCCTAAGTTAAGCTGAGACATGAAATTCTCTTGTCTCAGCCTCCCAAGTATCTGAGATTATAGGTGTACACTACTGTGCCTAGTTTAAATATATGTACATAGATCTACTTCTCAGGGTGTATTTGCCTTTACATTTTAAGATTGACTCTTGATGAGCAAGTTTTTAATGTTACTAAAGTGATTTGTTGTTAGATTTGTTTTCCAATGCTAAGTATCAAGCATAGTAAAATTTTTATAAGTGAAATAAATGTTGAGGTTTATTTTTTGGCAGTGGATATACATTGTTCTGGCAACATTGTTGGAAAGACTGTCCTTTTCACATTAAACTACATTGGTGCAAGCATAACTTCTATAGCTTCATGTCACCATTTATCAAAGTACACTGCCATGGTATGATATTGTTCCAACAGGTCTGCCAAAGACTGACAGAATATGGAGTTCATTTTCACCGGGTACACCCTGAGAAGAAGTCACAAACAGGAATACTGCTTGGAGTCTGTTCTAAAGGTGTTCTGGTGTTTGAAGTTCACAATGGAGTTCGCACATTGGTTCTTCGCTTTCCATGGAGGGAAACCAAGAAGATTTCTTTTTCTGTATGTCCATTTTTAATCCCCTCTTCATTGTATTTTAAATGACTATTTTCAATTCCTATGTAACATACTAATTGACTTTCTTCAACTAAACTTAGGCCCTACCTTTCAGTAATGTTATTATGTCTTAATACTATTTAACTCTTCTTTCTTAGCTATAGGAAGTATTATTGAGATTTGTTTCTAGTTTTCTCAGATAATTTTTCACAGCATACGATACATTCTGAGCTGGTTATATGCTTGGTTAACCTAAGTTAAACTACAACTAAATTGGATTCTCTGTTAAGTCAGAACTTACTCCAGGGTTGTATACAACTTTTCACATGGAGAAACTCCTCCAATATTTTTAAGGTAGATGACTATCTTGATAAAATTTGTCTAGCTCAAGAATGGGTCCCTTATAGCAACTATTATGGGAATCTCAAATTCAAAGCTATAATGCATTTTATAAACTAGTCCCATGACTTTCTACAGTTTAAGGTTTTAGTGCATATTCTCTAGGGAGATAAAGTTAGAAAAGTTATATTCAGAAAATACCATGTTTATGGAAGATGCTAAGCTCTAAAGGCCTATTTTGATTTTGGACATAGAGTATCTGGACATTGAAGTGCCATTGGCAAACCCCAGAGGTGAATAGAAAATATGTTCGGATATTTATTTCCTTGTGGTATTCGTGGATTCCTGATATCTTTACTTCATATTTGGGTTGAAATATGTTTTCAACAGGATAATATTTGTAAGGATATCAAGGTCATGATAGACTTTGGATTATGTTCAGCCTAAAGGGACTGGGGATTTAGCTCAGTGGTTTCGTCGCCTGCTGCGCAAGCGCAAGGACCCAAGTTCAATCCCCGGTACCAAAAAAAAAAAAAAAGTTCCAAACAAAAAAGTTCAGCCTAAAGAACTTTGAAATCAGTTGTAGACCTAATGGTGGGTTGGTTTCCTGTGAAACCCAGAAGTACCACCAGGATTATCAGATAGTAATTTGTTCTATTCAGGAAACCACAGACCACCCTCACCTTCTCCAGATTGTCAGCACCAGAATATTACCTGGGTTTAATTTTCCTCCAGTGGATATTCTAATGTAACAGGTGTCTGAAGAAAACTTTAGATTAATTTAATATAATCCATTTTGGACCAGTTTTGAAAGAGCAACAAGTAATCATTATAGTATTTAGCTCTGTTATTCACCAAGCTATCACACCATCCACCTTATAAAGAGTACTGTGTGTAACCATGATAAACTCATTTGTAAAGATCTGCAGTAATAAAGAGTAGACCACATTCCCACATAAGCTATTCCGGTATTTAACAGCACGATTTGTCCTGAAATTCTTTCTGTAATGCAGAGCTCTCTTTTCTACTAACTTTGGGGGTGATGGCGGGAGGGGAGGGGGTGAAAAAAATCACCCTTCAGCCTTCAGGTCTCTCACAACTGAGTTCTCACAGTCACACTTCTTGTCTGCTCATCAGTTAACTCTTATAGTCAAATATTATTCTAGTTTGTTTCAAACCAGTATTTCTTTCTTAGATGTTAAATCATCTACAACAACATAGGGAGGGAAGGGGGCTTGAGGTGGGGAATGGTATCATCTACAACATCACTTTTCATAATTATTCTGTACCTCTAACTTATCTTTGGTGGGGGTTCTTCTGCCCACACTCCTTTGTTGCCTTTGGGTATCTTATACAGATTCCAATTTTGTTGCTCTTTTGTCTCTCATATGATTGACTTAGTCAGTGAGAGTGCTTTACCACCTTAGAGTTCAGTGTCCTTGCAAATTACTTGATAGTAGTTAAGTGATAAGTTTGAAAGGCAAAATGTTCTCTATCTAATGGAAGAGTTACTAATTATACTACTTGAAGAGTTACCAATTGTACTACTCACTATCAAGATAATACTCACCCTGACAAGGGTTAGGCGGTTTCTGAGGGCATTCCTGTGTCTTTGCTTGTTTGCACTTAAAGCCCTCTGACTTGCTTCCATCACTCTCTGGATTACCTCAGTTTCCTTTAGTACTGCAGGCTTTGTCAAGAACCTTATCAAATATGGGAAGCATAGTTTGGTGCTACTGTCTTTAAGGCTTCTCTAACAGTTGCTGATTTCCACTTTTAATAGAGAACAGGCTTAGTCTCAGATTTCACTGGCAACCATATCTAGCTAGAATTTAACAAGGTTGTTTTGGTTTTATTACATTCATTATCATGTATTTCTAGAGATAGATTCTATTTGTGGCAAGTGATAACTAGTTTTCTGTTTATCATTGGGACATAAAGTTTCTTTAACATAAATTTTTGTAAATAAAAAAATCAATTTAAAAATTTATAAATAAGCAAGGCCAGAGATTATGAAGATGCACCTGAGTAATTATAGTCTGGGCAATTCTATTGTTGTATCTTTTGTGATCCTACTAAATTTGACTTTTCTGCATCTATTTTTGCATTTGAAATAAAAATAAAGGACATGAAGTAAAAAGAATAATTTGCACAGTAGGCAAGCGACAGCCTGTACTCTAACTGGATTGAAGTAATTCTCCAGGAATATTACCTTAGATGTCTAGAACATTACATGCTTATCTCTAAAGGTATATATAGATCCACCTACAAGCTTCAGCACATAGCTTGCAAATTTGAGGAAGACTCATACAAGAAACATTCACTTTTTGGGAATCATCAGGGAAATAAAGCTAGCTTGTTATTTTCCTACTTTCCCTGAGTTGGTAAGAATTTCCATCTCTGAATGTCAAAGCATTTTATCTCTCAACCCAGCAGTTATCCAGTACCATTTCATTACCACATTTTTTAAAATTCCCACATCTATCCTAGTCTTCATACCGTCCAGATTCTGTTTAACTGAATCACAGCTATTATCATTGTATATAAATTAAGAAAAACAATAATTGTTGAACTTCAGTTTCTCTACTCAGACAAATAGAATACATATTTCTGGTCATTATTTTAAACAGGCTTGATAATTTGAAAACACTGCCATCAACTTAAAATACCAGTCATCTCATTAAAAGAAACTCCTCTCTAGCTCATGCTGACCTGCAATCTGATTTAGGCTACAACTTCTGAAAGTGGCAAATAATTTAATTTGTTTCCTGCATTTGTTTATAATACAGGATTATATTTTTATATTTATATTAGGTATCAGGCAAGGAATACCTCTGCCTAATAATAGGAAATATAAATTATATTTTACTTACTAGAGTATTTGTTTATATAAAAGTCATAGGAAAGCATCCTAATTATGAATACCCCTGGTTAATATTGTAGAAAAAGAAAATTACACTGCAGAATACATCAGATGAAATAAAACATGCCTTCCAGACAGACAACAGCAAAGTCTGCCAGTACCTGCTGCACCTCTGCTCTTCCCAGCATAAGTTCCAGCTGCAGATGAGAGCAAGACAGAGCAACCAAGATGCCCAAGACATTGGTAAGGAGAAACAAACTGCTCCAGGTGACTCATGCATGATTTTTGCTGCAAATTTTGAAAAACTACCATGCTTAGAATGAAAACTTTATATATATATATTGACTACATCAAGTTTGCAAAGGTGTCACAAGTGAAGCAAGGGGCTGGGGATGTAGCTCAGTGGCACTGCGCCTGCCTGGTGAGTGCAAGGTCCTGAGTTCAATCCCCAGTACTAAAAGAAAAAACAAGTGAAGCCAATATTTCAACTTTATGTTCATTTTGAAGACACCACCCCAGCTTAAGTCAGGGAGAATCTGTTGAGAGGACTACTTTGTAATTATCTATAACGTATTTGATATAAATATTATGAAAACATTTGGGCCACATTCTCTACCTATAATAAACTTACACACTATTTGGAAAAGTTAAGACCAATATACATGAAACAGTAGGACACAAAAAGTTTCAATAAGTTCCGTGAGTTTAACTGATTGTATCATATAGACTCTATGGTCTGCATTGTAAGAGAAGAGGAAGATCAGGCTGGAGGACTGGAGAGGTGACACTTAAATTAGACTTAAAAGGCAGAATTACTTCAGTAGTGGCGATAAATGAAATGGATAAGGGAAATAACATGGGAAGCAAGGCAGGAGAAGATGGAGTAAGTACTCAGGACAGGAAGAGAATCTTCCCAGGATAGTAAAGAGATAGACATGCATTTTTGTGAGTGGCCAGTTTACCATCTCTTAGTTTTAGCTGAGTGCATCCCTGCTCAGAAATTGAAATAAATAACCACAGTACTCAATATAAATGGTGAGGACAGTGGTTTCACTTTTTCTGGAAAAAAAAATGGAAAAACTAATTTAGCTCTAATAATAACTCAATCAGAGCTGAGTTAAAGTTTATCCTGCAAGACGACATGCAGAGATTAAAGTGATACAAAATCAGTTCCACATAGCAAATTCTTTTACACCTAAGTGAATACTCTGAAGTGTATGATTTTAAAATTTAATGGAATAGCAGTAATGACCTTGTGCTATGAATTCTTTTCTCAAACTTTCTTACATGCTGAAATCTTACAGAAAATATTTTTCCCATAGGATCAGACTGGGATGATGGCAAACTATGAATAGATGCCTCTCAATCTTTCAGAATCAAGATGAAGTGAGACCATATGCTTATTTAAAATGAAGATTCTAGGAATCTACCTGAAACTTGGAAAAATACATTCTTTGGGAATTAGGTCCCTAGAATCTGCATTTTAATCAACTTTCTTCAGTAACAATTTTTATGCATGCTAAAATATGATAACCATTACTATAAAGTAATTGCATTTTTAAAATTTCCCTTCTTTGCTAAAAAGTTTATGTGCTATTATATATTTTCAAAGGGTAGTGAAGTGTCAAACTATTAAAGCTATCAGAATTATCATTAGGAATTCCCACTTGGAACCAGAATTGATCAATTGAAGATTATATCATTTTAGATGAAATATAGTAAAAAGAGTCAGAAGGCAAAACTTTGAAGCCATTTGTCTGTCTTCAACATTTCATATTAAATAACAAATATAATGCAGTTTGAGTATCCCGTATCTAAAATATTTGGGGCCAGAAGTGTTTTGGATTGGAGATTTTTTTCCAATTTTAGAATAATGAGGTATATTGTGGATGGGACCAAGTTTAAACACAAAATTCATGTACATCTCATATGTGCCTTACACACATAGCCTGAAAGTGACGCTATATGTATTTTTAATGTGCCTGTGTTCTGGCTGTGACCTCTCAGATGAGATCGGATATTGAATTTTCTACTTGTAGTGGCATATCAAACACTCAGAAAGGTTCACATTTCAGATTTTGCATTTTCAGATTAGGGATATTCAACATGAACGGTGGTCAAGAGCTTGAGCTCTGGAGTCCACCTGCCAGTGTCCAAAGTGGGTTCTGTCACTTACAGACCCTAAAGCCTGGGGCAAGCTGCTCAAATTCTCTGCCTTGGTTCTCCATCTCTCATGATGATGATGTCTGCACCATAAGATTGTTGTGAAGTAAAAAGGATTTATACATGGAGAACACTGTAAACACAGTGCCCAGCAGACCAGGGCTAAGGATGTAGCTCAGTAGTAGAATGCTTGCCTAGCATGCATGAGGCCCTGGGTTCCATCATAAGGTCACATACACATGCCCAGCAGTGAGAATTCAATAAATATTCATTATTGTTGTTGTTGTTGTTGTTGTTGTTATCACCACAATCCAGGTTTTACCACTACTCCTTTGCTACTTAGTACTTTGGTAATTGTAGTACCAGCAGCAGCAGGAGATAATGCTACTACTATACTCTGTGCTCTTCTGTGATGTACCACATACCATATAATAGTAGGAGTAGTAGTAGATGAATGACCTTAGGAAAGCAACTTTTAGTCTCATTTTTCTCATCCATGAAGGGAGAAATGCTCTGCGCAGCTCACAGCTTCACCTCTGGGCTCACCATAGCTGTGTATCTTTGAATTCATATTGTGAGAGCACTTTTAAAGATGATACTCATAATATTGCCCAGATTTTGTTGAATTTTGAAAGGAATTATTTTCTTTTAGAATTGGGTGAGGAGTCGCTGTCTACCACTTACCTATCTCCACTAAACAAGTAAAAATTACTGGTACAATCTGTAGGAGGTTGAAGTACTAATAAATGTATTGAACTTCTTTAGCATCGTAGAATGTGGGTGGCAGAAAGTAGCTTTAAGGCCATTGAATCCAAAATTTTACTAATGAAGAAACATGTTTAGAGAAGAGTGTCTCAACTGACCTCAAAGGAGGTCAAATTCGAGTGGAGCTCTAATCTCTGATTCTCAATTCAGTGTGCTCTCCTTTGGAGAGTCTCAAAGAACTAATTTGCCTGAAATTGAATTAAGAAGTAATCACTTGTTGAACACTTAGTATTTGTAAGTAGTAGTACACTGGGATAATAGAATAATGAATGAAGTGTCTCCCTGCAAAGAGCAGGAGGTTAAGTGAACAGTGCAAGGAAATGCACAGTGGTATGAGGAACTGAATAGTGGCACAAACACATTAGGACACATGGGTCACAGGCTGAGGGTGAAGCCCACGTGTTCAGCAGTGATGCCAGGGCAGAGGCTGTTCTCATACCTCTCCTGGGCTGAGGCCATGCTAGAGCCCTTTTTGGTAGAGGGTGGGGGCCAGGGAGATAAGCAGATGCTTTATGTTCCTGTGGCATGAGAATATGCAGTGCTTTAAGTCATGAGAATATGCAAGCTTTAAGAGTAGGCTGTGAGCCAGGCATGGGGGCACATACCTGTAATGCCAGCACTTGGGAGGCTGAGGCAGGAGGATCACCATGAGTTCAAAGCCAGCCTGGGCTACATAGTGAGTTTAAGGCCAGCTGATCTGCATAGTGGGACCCTTTAAAAAAAAAAAAAAAGAGGCTGTGAATGAATCTGAATACCATAGTCCCTGAGATGTTCACAAAACAGGCAAAATCTAGACTCAACAGGCACCCTTATTGGTGCCCTTTTCCTTAAGGATAGATAATGCAGAGGTGTAAAGACATTCCACTCTAAGTAATTGAATCTATACAAGACTCTTTTCCTTCTTTAATTAAAGGCTGCTCTCAACATAAAAGAAAATAGTGTCATCTGCGCTAATAAAGATTCCATATCTTAAGTTAAAGATAGTAAAGGTGATTCTGGGAAGTTTAAAACAAAGGTTGGGGGGCCCAGGGATTTAGCTCAGTGGTTCTTCTGCCTGCCTCACAAGCACAAGGTCCAGAGTTCAATCCCCAGTACCAAAACAAACAAAGGTTGGGCTCTTTCTCTCCCCACTCCCTCTCCACCCTCCCCCCTTTTTTTCTCTCTCCCTCAGACTGGGGATTGAACCTAGGGCTTTTTCAGTGAGCTACATCCCCAGCCCTTTGTCACTAATTTGTCCAGGCTGACCTCTAACTTGGAATCCTCCTGTCTCAGCTTCCCAGAGTGCTGGGATGACAGGTGTGCACTACCACACCCAGCTTACAGAAGTGTCTTTTTAAGTTCTTGTTTTAATTCGATGTCCTCTTCTACTTTAGAGAAAGAATGTTGAATTTTCTTGGTAACAATGAGATGTTAATTTAAACTTCATTCTGATACATGAATATTAGAAGTCTTCAGTGTGTTTCAAGGAATCTAAAGTTCTAAGTAATTATTTGACATTTTTTAAAGGAAGTTTTTCCAGCTATTCACCATAGTGCTCAAGCTTCACTCCAAATTAAGCACAACACACAATGACTGCTGCCTGGGGTCGGGGGGACAGTGGGGGTGCCAGTGATGTGGTTGTGTAATTCTTGAACCACCCTATTTGAATTGTGTTTCCTAGTCCTTCATTTACATATGAGGCAGTGCTTTTGTGAATAGCCTCAAATGTCATATACTTGTGTGAAATTGGTTCCTACACAGTAGAATAGCCAAGTGCTTGTTAGAAGGTATTCCAAAAGTTAGACTCTGAAAGAAGACTTTGTATTTAGTAGTGAATTTAAATACAGAGCCAGAGCTTGTGGGGCACATTAGTACAGATGCCAAAATAGAAGAGTAGCACTGTTTGATCCTCCCGTGGCTCCTTGCTCTTGGTGGAATCATGAAATCTGCACGATGAGAAGGGAGAATCAGCATGACAGTGAAAAAATTAAAATTAAAAATGTTGCCTTAAAGGCCTTGGCCTGGGGATTTAGCTCAGTGGTGCCCCCGCCTGCCTCCCAAGTGCAAGGTCCCTAGTTTGATCCCCGGTACCAAAAAAAAAAAGGCCTTTTTTAATGACATTATTGAGCTGTGATTTTAGTAATAAACAGTTGTAAAATGTACAGTTCAGTACTTTTACTACGTTCAGAGGTAGTGCATCATTCCCAAAACCTGGAATGTTTTTAAAATTAAAGGAACTGAAAACTTTTTCTTGGGACAAAACTCTCCTTTGCACACCTTCTTTTTCAAGCATATCATCCTATCCAGGTTGCATCTCTCCCTCTCCTCATCTTTTTGGTTGCTGATGTTTTAGTGGAAACACTACTAGGGTTAAAGTTTTCTCTTGTAAATGTCAATCTCATTTCTAACTGAAAGCCGTTAGGAACTTAGGGTCAGCAGGCCTAAAGTGCAAATTATTGGATCCAGGAGAATTGTTAAATCAAGTAGGAAATGCTGAGTAGGTTATGGCTGAGCAAAAACTAAAAGAATGGAGAGAGGGTGTGAAAACCAGGATCTGCAAGCCTCCTTTTAAAACCCTTGATTGCCATACTTCGAAAGCTATCCACTTATGTCGGCAATCAAAATGATTAAAAACTGCATGCTGTATTTTACATATGACAATGACTCTTCTCATAAAGATACTGTGGTGTTCCCATCGTGTAAAGCAATCCTATTTCCTTGTAGAGAGAGCTTCGTTTAGGAGCCTGAACCTCCAAGCAGAGTCCGTTAGAGGATTTAATATGGGACGCGCAATCAGCACTGGCAGTCTGGCCAGCAGCACCCTCAACAAACTTGCCGTGCGACCTTTGTCAGTTCAAGCTGAGATTCTGAAGAGGCTCTCCTGCTCAGAGCTGTCGCTTTACCAGCCATTGCAAAACAGTTCAAAAGAGAAGAGTGACAAGGCCTGCTGGGAGGAGAAGCCTAGCGGGATGAGTAAATCATACCATGATCTCAGTCAGGGCCCCCCCCTCTCTCCTCATCGGAAAAATGTCATTGTTAACATGGAATCCCCACCACACACCATTGTGGAGTTGGTGGGAAAACCTTTCCACCAGATGACAAGATCTGATACAGGATCTTGGGCAGGACCCACAAAACTCAATAAGTAAGAACGTGATTAATTCACCCAAACTATATATTTGTAAATTCTACATTTCATACATTTGGGTTTTTGTTTAAACATTTTGTTATTTTCATCATTTTTTTACATTGACACTTCCCCTCCTACCTTCCTTTTCCCTCTTTAGTTCAAAGTCTGTTGCAAGTTTAAATAGAAGTCCTGAAAGGAGGAAACACGAATCAGACTCATCCATTGAAGACCCTGGTCAAGCATATGGTATAGGTCGGCATAAACAAACTTACCTTCTTTCTCCCAAGCCTCATGCTCAGAGTGAAGTGAACAAGATCCTGTCAGTGCCCAAGAAGTTACTGTAGGTTCCATGTCCTAAAGTACCAAATAAGATAAAAGTGATTGTTCCATGGCATCGACTATTACTTAAGCTTCTTCTTGATCGCAGTAGCCATGGCAGTCCCGTGAGAGAATCCAGTCTGGTGCCGCTACTGTGGATTGCTGTCCCTTGGCTGCTTCTGACTAGTCTGTGTGGCTTTCTGATAAGGCCATATTTTTTGAAACGTTTATTTAGGCTGCTTTTAGCTTAGCATGAATGTGATTGTCTCTGAAAAGTTAATTTATGAAATGTTTTACACTTGATGGTTGATAGGTACAAATCCTTAGTTGGTTTAAGTTTCCTTAAAGTCTCCCAGCTAGCTGTTAAAGGGATATTAATTATTTAAATGCAGAAGATATATATATCTATAGATATATAGATATATATAAAATATCTTACAAGATAAGTAGTTTAGGTTGTCCTTGTCCTGTGTGTTAAAAGGAAAAGGCAGTGATGTGAGACTCTTAGAAACTTCAATATCTAGGCACAGAGATCTGAACTACTACTCAAAATAAAAGCAGCTGACGAGACAAAAGAGAAGCAAGGATACCCTCTTCTGTTATTTTACCAAATACTACTACTTAACTCTCTCCTTAGGTCCAAAATTTAGCCTTAATTACCTAGCTTAAAAAGTACTTTTTTCATTTTGTAATTGGAATACGGATATGTGGAATAAATGAAGTTGGAAGAAAACTCTATATTATAGATGATAAATATTTATGGAAAACAGCATTTTTAATGTAGGCATCCACAACTTTCAGAGATTACCACCCATTTAAAATCAGTTTTTAAAAACATTAAAGCAGATAAAAGGCAAGATTTCTCCTTGGAGGTAAAACTGTGTTGAAATAGTAAGTAAGAGACTCATCAATACATTAGATTTTCAAAGTATGTTCACATAGAATGAGATCTCATAAATTCTAAGCTATTTTCACTACAAAGGCTTTGTCCTATAAGAAAATCTACCATGTGTTAGGAAAGTAGTAAATATTCTATAGAAAAACAGATAAAATAAAACGTCCATAAGGGAAATTTACTTTCTCCATTTGTTTTTTGTTTGAATTATTCATTTTATTGAATATCAAATTTTTTAACATTTGTACAAATGCTTTTAAAACTTTTATCATTTCATATTTGACATGTCAATGTCACTGTCAGAAACAACACATTTGTGTTTAAATTTATACTGCAAAACAGGTTAATAGGCTTAAATATTATTTAAAAGTAGTAAATGTACCCATTATAGGTAGATGTATTTTTCTCAGTATATATTAAAATGTTGCTGCCTTAATGTTTTATTGATTTTTATGAATATTTCAGAAGAAATTAGTTCTGTAGTATCTGACTATTTTATAAAATGTCTAATAACTTAATTTATATCACAGGAATGACTATGCATAATTCTGGAAATTCTTCATCCCAAGTACCCTTAAAAGAAAATGGTAGGTTTACAAAATGTTTTTCCCCCATTTCCATCATTTCCTTTTTTCTTTCTTGTATCTTGATGCAACAGTCTTGGAACTAACAGTGGAGATCTTTAATTCTGTGCAAGGAGTTAGGCCTCACCTGAGAGTCAAGAGAGACTGGTATTTTTCAGCATCATGGTGTTTTAATGGGACCTATTCATTAGGCTGCTGTTGATAAAGTAAATAAATGACAAATTGAAGATTTAGAAATCTAAGATAATACTTCAGGTGAGAGATAATTTTGACTAAAAGTATTTTAACCAAGGGAGTCATTTTAGAGGGATGCTGGAGCTGAATCTTGAAAGGAGGGTTTGCTCAGAGGAAATGAGCTTCCCAGACCAAGGGCACAGTGTTTTTACAGACACAGAGAGATAGGAGAGAAAGTAAGATTCTGAGAACAGAAAAATCTCAGGATGGAGGCATGTTAGATTCAGGTTAAAGCTAGGAACCAAGTAGAGCCAGATGTGATGATTCACATCTGTAATTCCAGTACTCTGGGAGACTGAGGCAGAAGGGTCAGAAGTTCAAGCCCAGCCTGGGCAACGTAATGACTTAGTGAGACCCTGTCTCTAAATGAAAAATAGGAAAGGGCTCAGGATGTAGCTCAGTACAAAGGTGCTAAGCTCTAAATCTCCAGTACCACCCCCCACCAAAAAAAAAGAGAGAAAGAAACAAAAAACCGTAGGGACCAGCCTTAAATCCTAAATATTATGAGGAGAATTTGAAGACTTTAAATGTTAAGATTTATAGTTTAGAAAGAATTTGAAACAAAGCTGTAGGAGTAATACTGGAAATGTGCAGTGACTTAAGTCAGTGGGTTCAAAATTTTTAGAATTTAAATTCAAAGTACTTTTACTTTGTACATTATCTTTTATTTGATCTAACAATTTTAAGGGTAGAAAAATGTTTTGTTACTACCTATACATTTCTTACCTCCAAAAATTTCAGAACCTTACCCTTAGATCCTGAAAGAGGAACTAATTAAAAGTCTGATTAGAAAGAAAGAAAAATGCTAGTCAGAATTATTGTTTTAGCCAAACTTGATGAAGCAGTAGTTCCTGATAGAGAAGGCACAAAGAGGCATGAGACAAAGGTTGAACCATGTGGAATTGGTGTTTTGTAAATCAAAACTGTCAAATACCAAAATGTTATTTTATATTATTTTCATTTTATCTATATCATAGAATTCATCCTCATTCTTCAAGAGGCCAAAATTTTTCTTGAAAGTAAAATTATTTCCCAAGTAAAAAATGCATACAATGTCTTAAATACCCATAACAAATGAAGATTTTTTTAAAAATCTCTATTCTGGATGTATTAATCCTCAAAAAAAGTTGAGGGCATATCATTAAAGACAAAAATATTTGGACATGTGCATGGGCCTAAATGAAAGTGACTAAGACCTCAGTATATAGTTTTCTGTAATCAGACTTCTTATGTGGACTGAACATAACCATAATGGTGATTATCATTGACTAAAAACATTGAGTGCTTCTTACTGAACTAAGCGCTTTATGTTCATTTCTCATTTAATCCCCATCACAGTCCTATGAGGTGGGTGCTAATGTTATTCTTCTTCACAATGATAAATCAGAGCATAGAGAAGTTCACTTGTGCAGATCACAGAGCTAGTGAGTAATAGAGCCAAGGTCTAAAGGGGGGGAAGTCTTCCCAGAGCCCACGCTCTAATCCACTTTTTAGACTGCCCCCTGGTGTGATAATGCCTAGCTATTTGTGGATTTTATTTCTCCCAGCTGAACTTTTAAAAGAAGCTGGATAATAATCTATACAAGGATGAGAACTTGCAATTTGTTTTAACTACAGTTCTGATGGAAAAGAATAGGAATTTACTTTGGGTATCCAGTGAGCATGGGCAGGTTAAAGTAGGTTCTCTGGAGCCCCATCTCTTCACCTGGCCCTACAGAAGGGCCACTCCACCTTCCTGTGGAGGTGTCCCCCAGTTAGCTTGCAGACAAGGCTGTGGTCCCCTCAGTACTCTTTTGCAATCTGCCTAAGTAAGCTGAAATAATGCCCTGTTGAGAATCCAGTTTTTACATAATAGAGTATGGCTAGCATAATTTCCAAATACAGCAACAAAGGGTCGAGAAGTTAAATCTGTTCTACAGGTAAGTGTAGGACTTCTCATTATCATTTCAGTGTTCTTCTTGCTGGCTGAGGTTATTAGATGACAGTTATAAATGAATATCACATAATACCGAACTATTTATCACCTGAAGCAAGAATGAATGTATTAAGTTCAATCTTACCTTTCTCGGCTTCCACAGACTCTTAAGGAATATAAAACTTGAAGAAAAGACAAAAAAGTCATGAAGTCTTCTAAATTTACACTTTGAAACAGATATGGGAAGGATTCTAAACCCTTGATTTTTTTTTTTTTTGCCCCCCTTGATTGTTCTTTTTGATACAAAAAAGTCGTGACACCTTTCCAGAAACATGCTTTTCTTAACATTTCCTCATAAGAGAGTAAAAACAAACTATGTAAAACTTATCCAAGAATTATGTGAATTTGATTCTTAATGTTTCTTGTTTTTCTTGTTTATTATTATACAACAGCTTAAAAGAAACTTTGAGCTAAATTTGTCATGTTATTTCCTGGAGTATCCAAAACATGAAATTCATGCAAGTATTTTATGGAGTCTAACATAGGACTCTTAACAAAAATGAAATGCAAAAACTAAAAACCTCCTGTAAAATAGACTGTTCTAGTGCACAGTAACATGGTACAAACACTGAAATAAATATCTTTCAATATTAGAACTCATTATGGGCCAGGGATTTACCTCAGTGGTTCCACCGACTGCCTTGGAAGCACAAGGACCCGAGTTCTATTCCCGATACGAAAAAGCAAAAAACTCATTATATTCTTTTAGTGAAGTGTTAAACAACTAGAATAAGATTTTAAAACATACTTTATTTACTCAGATACCAAGGGCCATGGTAATTTCACCTGCTAGTTTTCCTCTCTAAAGAGGAAATACTAATTTGAATACCTGCAAAGTTAAAAATAATAATTAAAAATAAAAGTCCAAAGTGCCCATAAAGGATTGAACAAATAGGAGAATTAACTAGATGCAATTTTAGTAAATTGAAAGTATCCAATCCATCTCTCTGTATTCTATGGATGATTTAAATGAGTTGGAGATGTTATGTGG
Source organism: Heterocephalus glaber (assembly GCF_000247695.1). The sequence goes on from NW_004624872.1 coordinate 3,339,505, forward strand.
TCCTAGTTGACTTAATAGCCGACATAGAAAACTAAAGTTTTAATTATGTTCCTTCTTACCACCAGAATAGATAACATTTTAAGTTGTGTAACAGTGAAAACTGCTCCTCTCTGTTTTTATACCAGTATGATGTTGTTGGCCCATTATCCCAAAGATTTGAAATAGGTCTTTTTCCCTAGAGAGAATGATGGGTTGGTTTTTCCAGAGCCCCTTCTGCCCTCTCAACAAGAGCCTTTTGTACCAGTAACTCTTCCAGTCAATGGCATGCAGCTGCTAATGCTGACTGGGGTTGTGTGGTAATGGGAAAAGGTTGACTCTAGCACGCATGAGATACTGGGTACCACACGTACACACAAACACACATTTTTAGATTGATACAGATTTTCGCTGTATCATGACCTTTTCATTCTATTAACATCCTGCCCTACTTCCTTGAAATCCTTTCCTCCTCCAATATAGTTTTGACATTGTCGGAGCTACGCTCTTACTGGGCAACTCAATTAGTTTACTCACATATCTATCATTAATATTACTTCATGTATTCTAACTGGGGCTGTGTACAATCTCATGAATGTAATGACAGCTGGGTAAGGCAGGATTAGAGCCACAGTTGCTAATGCAGAGAGCATATACACATAATCTCTAAATTGTGCACTGGTTGATCCTTCTCAAAGAATTTCCCAGGTAAGCCCTGTTGGGGATGGCACCAACATGCCATATTACCTAAAGAACTGGAAATTTGGGCCAGGGATTTAGCTCAGTGGTACCCCCGCTGCCTCACAAGTGCAAGGTCCCAAGTTTGATCCCAGTACCAAAAAAAAAAAAAAGAACTGGAAATTTCAAATTGAAGTTTTTCCACTGTATTATTTGCAAACTTTTCTGTGATTATAGTGTATACTAATAGGAAAGGAAAATCACAGATTTAAAAATAAGTACTTGAGGGCCAGGGATTTAGCTCAGTGGTGCTGCCGCCTGCCTTGCAAGCACAAGGTCCCAAGTTCAATCCCCGGTACCACACAAAAAAGTACTTGAATATTAGTGTTTTCATATAGTAATTAAAATAACTCAGAAATGTCATGGTTCTTAAAATATCTGTTTCACTTACAGAAAAACATAAAACCTACTCAGTTCTCATCGAACACTATGAATATTTGCATAGATTGTCACGTACTATACTATGTAACATCAGATACTGCCTCCTCCAATTTAAAAAAAAATCAGTGTAAAAGTATTTTTGGACATTTATGGTGTGAAAAGAGTTGAAGATAGACACTCAGAGTGTCTGCAGTATTATTCAGTAACGTGCAACTGCGCACCATCTTTCCTTCTTTCTACCCACCACAGTGATGGGTCACTTCATGTACCACCAAGGCTCTGGCATGGGGGGAAAGGGAGTGTTAAAAAGTAAAAAAGAATGGTGGACTAGCAGAGTTTCCCTTCCTAATCAAATAATCATTCAAATCTTGTTCTCTAGACATTTCCTTGGGAATGCTTTCAGTCTTCTTCTCATGTGAATGTCTTTCTTGTTACAGTGTTGCCATCTGTATATTCACTTATTAAACCCTACCCTATTTCCTTGACATCTCCTTTACTTCCAGCAGGAAGAAGCCTCTCCTCTCTGGGAATTTCTTTAGCACTTTTTAGGACTTCATGCCTTTGTAATGCAGCTATTTGATTGACAGAATTAAGGGGATTCTGTGTCATAATGAATGAGCTCTTTGCTTTTTTTCTCACATTTGCTGTGCTATCAGCTTTCATATACGTCACCTCCTTTATTTCTCAAAGAGCTTAGGGATGGACATTCACAGTAGAGTTGCACAGTTAAATGTGAAGGATAGAATTGAATGAATGAATACTGAAATCACAGTAGTGAATCCTTGAATATAGAGAAATCTTCTGATTAGGGAGACAAAAATATACTCATGCATGTGTGCGTGCGTGCACACACACACACACACACACAATTAGCCAGATGAGTAATAACCAATCCTTATTAGCACATTATGTTGAAAATAAAAATAACACAGGGCCAGGGATTTAGCTCAGTAGTTCCACTGCCTGCCTCTCAAGCACAAAGTCCCGAGTTTGATCCTCAGTACCAAGAAAGAAAGAAAAAAAACACAGCATTTTAACTTTTTAAATGAACATCTATGATTTCAAACATTCCATAGAAACATTAAGACTATTGATCAAAGGTAGAAACACTGTATAAAGTAGGTGAATTTTATCTTCACAATGGTAAAGAAAACTTATCAAGGTTAAGTACAGCACTGACCTATTCCTAGTTGGATTTTATTTTGTCTATATTGCCTAGGAATTTGCTTTTTTGGAAAATGCAAGCATTTGCTCTTACCAGGTACTGTGGAGAAATGATTTTCATCCATTTCCAAGTATCCTAATTCCTTGTTAATCAAATGCTTAAATCTGTGACTTGAGGGCAAGAGTGGAAATTGAAAGCAATCATCAGTTAATCACTCTATGCTTTGATCTTTATTGATTCTCTCTTCCACTTCACTAATGTGGTCACTTTAGCACTTTGCTGACTTCCATTCTTAGAATGTGGCCTCACTCCTTGTTTATTTCATTGTATTTTATGATTTTTGTTATTTTGTATTCTAGCTGAAAACTAGACCCTATTGTTTATTTGAGGATAAAAAAATCTTAGGGTGATATTTTTGTAATCTTGTTAATAAAATCATTAGAAATAACAAATTACTACTATCTTTACTGATCATAACTATGTTTTGGTCAAAAAGAAACGACTGACTAGTAGTATATGCACTATAAGGAGCTAACAAACATATTAATATTATGGTTAAGATACAATTAAGAAGGGCTGGGGATTTAGCTCAGTGATGCCACTGCCTGCCTTGCAAACACAAGGTCCCGAGTTCGATTCCTGTATATAAAAAAAAGATACACAATTCACTCCTGAGAGGAAACGATGTTTCTCAAACCAAAAGAATGTATTTCTAGAATGTAAAGTATCACATTTATATCCCTTCAGCTTCTATATATTGTGCAGCAAATTACCAACTGTTTTATAGCTTAATGCAATTTTACATCCATGGGTGATCTGATGTTGGAAGGTAAACACATAAGGTCTGTATTCGCAGTAATTTGCCTGTTACAAAAATGCATATAAAGGTTTAAGGCAATTTAGGTTTGTATTTTAGATATACCATAATCTCTACTTTTCAAAGTTTCAAAATGCTTAAGAACTACATAGAATTTGAAAATTCAGTTTACAAAAACATATCTTTAAAAATGTGTGGAACTCACTGTTGCTACCACCTTAGTACACAGGCCATTTTGAGCTATCAAATTATAATTGATGTTAAGAACTGTGTGTTTAAATACTTGAATTGCTAAATAGATGAACTAATTGAATAACGTGGCAATTAAGCATATTTATTGGTTTAGTTAATATATTTGTGAATGATTAGCCTACTTAAAACTAAGTGGAAGGCTGAGGATTTAGCTCAATGGCACTGCGCCTTCCTCGCAAGGGCAAAGTCCTGAGTTCCATCCCCAGTACAAAAAAAATAAACTAAGTGGAAATCAGAAAAAAGTAAATTCTCATTCTAGTGCTGACATTCTTTTACTCTTTTTTTTTTTTTTGGTACTGGAGATCAAACTCGGGACCTTGTGCTTGCGAGGCAGGCGGCAGAACCACTGAGCTAAATCCCTGGCCCTGCTGACATTCTTTTAACTGATTTATTTAGCCACTATTTACTAAATACTGACTTGAAACATTTTTCTGGTAATGGTTTGTTAGAAGGAAATTCGTAATAACATTGAATATTGTCAAATGTGATATAACAGAAACACCTGGAGCCAGGAAACCTGAGTTGAAGAGAGCTCTTTTCGGTGTTAGTCAACTAAACCTGTTCAAATCCTTTATCCTCTCGAAATTTATTTACCTACTTGTAACTGAAATACATAATTTCGAAGAGAATAATTTATGGAGAATAAATATGATAATAGTTGTTTTTGTAAGCTAGAAATCACTAAAAATATGACAGCAATACCAATAAATGCAAAACACATTTTTAAAGTGATCGATCGAGCAATCTGTTAACAGTATTTGTTGGTATATACATTGGAGCAAGCTGACAATTTTACTGCTTGAGCATATGATACTTATTTTCGTTTAAAATTATAAATTCTTAATAGATGTGCTACACAAAAGATGGAGCATCGTGTCTTCACCAGAAAGGGAGATCACATTGGTGAACCTGAAAAAAGATTCAAAGTATGGCTTAGGTAAGTCTGTGAGATTCCTGAAAATCTCTGAAAATCCAAATAATCTGAGGCATAGCACTGACATTGAGGCAATCAGTAGTCCACTTCATTGCTCGACCCCTGCAATCTACCACCCCACCCAAATTACCAGATCCCAAAGAGGAGGTACCTACAAGAAACACTTCCAGCAGATTTAACAGATGTTTCCATGTCAGATATGTTATCTGTTAATCATGTTTGACCTGCATCTCCACATTTCTGTTTCTCAAGAAAGCTAATCATTGAAAACATCTGTATCCTGAAGATCTTTTTAAAAACATGTTTACAGGATTTGAAATTATTGGTGGAGAGAAGATGGGAAGACTGGATCTAGGTGTATTTATCAGTTCCATTACCCCTGGAGGACCAGCTGACTTAGATGGATGCTTAAAGCCAGGTACTTTGCATTTTGGTAACTTCCTGAGTACTTACTAATAGGCATGAATTTGCAAAGAGGGCAAAAGTGGAACTTAGGCCAAACAAAACTAATAACATGGTGACATTTCTACAGTTTGGTGTGAATCTCCCTTTGTTGTTGGAAATACAGGATTATCTATTTTTACAGGAGACCGTTTGATATCTGTGAATAGTGTGAGTTTGGAGGGGGTCAGCCACCATGCTGCAACTGAAATTTTGCAAAATGCACCTGAAGATGTGACACTTGTTATCTCTCAGCCAAAAGAAAAAATATCCAAAGGTAATGTGATTATTTCTTAGTTATGTGTTCTGTTTCACTTTTCACAAGCACTTCAATACAACGGCCCAGTAAATTGAAAATAAGCTGGTTTTTTCCTTTCTGGTAGTCTGACATGTGTGCTTCTAATTGCTTTAATTTTATGTGTCAGTGTAACATTTCATTCATTGTTCCAAGATTGTCTGATTTGTTCCTGTTTAGTAATATATGCATCAAATAGATTCATTGTGCAAAATCAGTGTCATTTGTTGAATGTGATGGTGCATGCCTGAAATCCTGGGTGATCAGGAGGGTGAAGAATGAGAATCCTAAGTCGAGGCCAGCCTGGACAACTTTGGGAGACGCTAGCTCAAAATAAAAATAAAATAAAATAAAATGTGCAGGAAATACAGCTCAGTGTTAGCACACTTGCCTATCATCCACAAGACCCTAAATTCAATTCCAGTACCACCAAAATAAAAAAAAAAGTCACAAATGAATTCTGAATACTTGGTGTGTTCATCTCTACTCAGGTCTAGTGAGGAATAGAATTATTTTATCATTGTGTAATTAATATGGTTCTATGATAGTTATCTATGAAGTCCTGCCCATAATCTTTTCTCTATAAAAAGGAAAAGAACAACAAAGCAGAAACTTAAAAACAAGACCATATTTTGTCTTATAATCCCTGCCATTAGCACATTGTAAGAGAAAAAGCATGTGAAGTAGATCAGAAACCCTGGGTTTAAGTTTTGCCTGTCTCATTTATTAGCTCTATGAATGAAATCCTCTTGAGCCACAGTTTTATTTCATTATGTTATTTAAAGAGAAGACTGATCTCTGTCCTGCCTTACCTGCCTTGTAGAATTGTTAGGGGTGGGTGCTTGTGAGAGAAGCGTGCATGGCCATGTGGGGGCAGCACAGTGCCCTGGACCATGGCAAGGGCTCCACAGGCCAGCACTGCTGTCTCCACCACTTGATTCTGTGCCTTGAGAAAGGCTTAGAAGACCTCCCTGTGCTTAGAGACCCACATAGTGACATATTTTGTAGATTATGAAAAGTAAGGCAACATAAAGAATTAGTACATGCCTGGAATTTATTAAGCATTTAAATGTGCATTTTAGTTCATTTTTAATAGTATTTTCCAAAAATAGGGAAATGTTAGATATATACACATACTACACTCATGTACATTTTTTTTTCATCCCAAATATATACTGGGAAATATTTTTTTGAGTTCTAATTGTGATTTTTATTTTTTAAACATTCTTGTGTATTCAGTTAGGGCTGTCCATTAAACTATCATCACAAGAGCATGGGCTGCTGATACAATTTGATGGGCCCTGGGGAAGGCCTTTTGCTTAAAATTACTTCCTGCTGTGTATACTAAAGGACTACAGTTCACCTGTATTGGTAAATAATTATCACTTTCAAGCTCTATCATGTATTAGCTCTTGATTTTTTTCAAGATACTAGGTTTCAGTGCTCACAATATATTTAGATCAAGCCAGGCATGGTGGTACACACCTGAATCCAAAACTCTGGGAGGCTGAGGCTAGAGGATCGCAAGTTCAAGCCCAGCCTGGGCAAGTTATTGATTTAGTGAGACCCTACCCACACCCTTAAAAAAGGCTGGGATATAGCTCACAGTGAGAGAAGGCCCTGGGCTCTGGAAAAAAAAAAAAAAAATATATATATATATATATATATACACACACACACACACACACACACACACACACATACATACGGGGATATGCATATCTCCATTCCCCATTACTCTCCCTTACACCCTCTTCCCCTGCCCCTTTTCCCTCCCTTTAGTCTCCCTTCTACTTTCATGTCATCTTTTTAGATTCCATATATTAGGGAGAACATGCACTGTCTTTGAGTCTGGTTTATTTTGTTCAACATGATTTCAGATTCATTTTTCCTCCAAATGACAAAAATTCTTCCTTCTTTATAGTTGAATAGTACTCCATTGTGTGTTTTTTTTAATCCATTCATCTGCTGATGAGCAAATAGGTAGGTTCCACATCTTGGCTGTTGTGAATTGTGGCACAGTAAACATGGGTATGCAGGTATCCCTTTAATGTACTGACTTTAATTCCTTCAGGTGTATACAAAGGAGTGGTATAGCTGAACCAAAAGGTAGACCTATTTTTAGTTTTTTGAGGAGGCTCCATGCTGATTTCTATAATGGCTATACTAATTTACATCCTTACCAGAACTTATTCTTTCCTGTATTCTTGATGACAGCCATTCTGACTGGGAGAGATGGACTCTCGATCATTTCCCCAATGGCTAAACATGTTAAACATGTTTTCATATATTTATTGGCCATTTGCATTTCTGCTCTTCAGAAGTGGTCCAATTCCTTTGCCCATTTATTGATTGGACTCTTTCTTTATATATTCTAGATATTAATTCTTTGTTGGAAAAGTAACTGGCAAAGATTTTCTCCCATTCAGTAGGCTGTCTCTTCTCTCTGTTAATTGTTTTGCTTGCTGTACAGAAACTTTTTAATTTACTGTAGTTCCATTTCTTGGTTTTTACTATTATTTCCTATACTGTTAGAGTCACATTCAGGAAGGCGCTGTCTGTGCCTGTGACTTGAATTGTTTCCCCCATTTTCTTTTAGCAGTTTCAAAGTTTTAGATCTTATGCCTAGGTCTTTGATTCATTTTGAACTGATTTTGTTTTTTATAAGGTGAGAGACAGGGATCAAGTTTCAGTCTTTGATAAATAGAAATCCAGTTTTCTGAAAAATATTTTAAAGAATTAAGAAAAAGCTGAAAAACAACTTTAGATAGTGAACATTAGTCATAAATTTAGGTGTTTATGATAAAAGATGAAAAAATATAGTTCATATAATATGACAAAATTTTAAAAATTTTATATAGATGTCATTTTAACTGTGGTTCCTCTGTAACCTAAATATTATGTCTATGTTGTATTTATGTGTGAACAAACACAATAGATGGATAGGAAATAGGAGACACTGCCACTACCCATAAAAGCCTTCTATTCCTACTGAAGTCTGGTCAGGCAAAGAAGGAAACCTGAGTTTCAAGGAGCCAAAATCTTTTTTTTTCCAAGAAGCAGAACATTGGGTTCCGTTATTCACTATTATTTTATCAAAAGAAGTATATAAATTTAGAATAAATTCATTTACCCCTGAATTCCCTAGAGGAGATTTTAATTTTTAAGATGTGTTTTATAGGGCTGGGGGTGTAGCTCAGTGGTTCCGCCGCCTACCTTGTAAGCACAAGGTCCTGAGTTCAATCCCTGGTACCAAAAAAAAAGATGTGTTTTATAGGAAATTCTTTCAATTGTTCAAATATTTATTATGTGGAATGTACATGACACAATACCACCACCTTCATGGAAATCACACTGTATCAGAGGAAATAAATATTGAACAACTGACTAGACAGACTTAGTTATACCTGTGTCAGCAGGGAGTCAAAGATGTGAAGACTTGACCCTGTGACACAGAAACTTTACACAGTATGAGGGTCAGAGGAGGTGTTTGTCTCAGCAGAGTTTCCTGTGGTGTTGGTTTGTTTGTTTTGCTCTACTAACCTCAATAGAAATTAAAAGCACAATGTTAAAGTGTGCTTGTGTGAAATTATTTCTTTAGAAAGAGATTAATCTTATGCTGCGTAGCTGTGCTGTAGTGTGTCTTGAAAGGAGGTAAAACTCAAAAGTACCTAGAAAATGACTAGTGTGTACCCCGGGCTATTTCTCTCAATTACAGCTTAACCAGAGAAGAGGACTTTGTCTTGGTCCATTTTGCTCTGCTACAGCATAACACTCCAGACTGAGTACTTCAGAAAGAACAGAAGTCTGGTGGAGAAGGTCTAGATTTCTTGGGAAATCAAGATGGGGGCCTACATCTGATGAGGGCCTTTTTGCTGAGCCATCCCATGGAGAAAGGGAGAGGGCAAGAGGATGAATTCACAGCATGAGTCCTTTTTCAAATTGGCACAAATCCACTCATGACCTAAACAGTCCCCATTAGAGTCCACCTATCAGCTGTCACATTTGGAGTGAAGTTTCCATCACATGAACTTTGGGGGGGGTCACATTGAAATCATAGCAGCTCTTGTTTTTCTTTTTGTTACTTATCTCTAAAGTTATATGATGCATGCTAGCTCATTAAAATGAATCTAATTTATGCAAAACTCATGAGATAAGAGCTAAAAATCTTCTTGCCCTATTTTCTAAGGAAACTATCTGGTGTGTATGTAGTTTTCTGTCTATTACAGATATTTACATAATTTATATGTGTTTTATATATATATAAAATGCAAGCATTTTTACTAAAAATTTTTATACTCAGCATATCATTCTGTTTCTTGTTCATTCAATGTATTGTGGACATCCATCAACATATACACCTTTTTAATGGGGCATTATATTTTATGTTTTGAACATATTAAAATTCATTGACTTTTTTATAACATTGCAAATGTATATATTTCTGGAGGTTAGATACCTGAAACTAGGTTAAAGAGTATGTACAATAAAGTTTTGACAAGTGTTACCAAATTGCCCTGCAAAAATTTGTAGCCTAACCTAGTAGATTTGACATTCTTCATTACATCTTCAGTGGAAGTACTAGAATTACCAAGTTATTCTCATTTTTGTCAGCCAAATAGGGGGTAAAAAACTTCAATAAAGTGTGTGTGCCTAAGCAGTAGGGAAACTATCTTTTCATATATTTATTGGTTATTTGTATTTTACTTCAAATTTCCAGTCCACATATTATGCCCTGTGTTTTTTAGGAGGTTTGTTTTTTAACCTTCTTATTAAATTGTAGAAACTATGTGTATATTGGGGATATTCTATCTTTTGTTGTTGGTGTTGGAAATATTTGCTGTCTGGTTGCTTATTCTTTTAACTTTTTCTTTGATGTCACTTGCTATGTAAAACTTTGAAGTTTTTCTTTATAAATTCGCATCTGTAATTCTTTTCCACATGTCTCCTGTGGTTTGTGTCTTCAGAAAGTTTTCATAAGTGGCTTCTGATAAGAATTACGTATAAGGAATTTAGAGTTGCCCTCCTTGGTAATTACTTGGAGTCCAATAAATGCTGTCTGGTAGGAAAATATATGACTAGTATACAAATAACTATTACATAAAGGAGAACAAGAGCTAGAGATAAAATTCAATGGTAGAGTGCTTACTTAGCATGTATGAGGCCCTGGGTTCAATCCCCAACACTTTACAAAAAAGAAAGAGAGAAAGGAGGAGGGAAGGAAAGAAGGAAGGGAGTGAGGGAGAAAAAGACCAAGAATGTTGGAGACTCAAAAAAAGTATACATTATCTTTGGAACCAGAAAAGTTATCACAGAAAATTGATTTGAAATGAGACTTGAAAAAGAGAAATGAGATGGGGAGCCAAAAAGGGTACACATTTTAATAGAGGTTGTTGTAAGAACAACCAGAGGAGGGAGAAAGGAAAACAAAACCAATCTCTACTCTTTGCAGGGACCCTGCTGTGGCTCCACAGCCTAGGTTAGATGTTTTGCCTGTGTTACTTTGTAAAACTCCAGTGATCCTCAGGGAGCCTTGTGTATGAGTATAAACACAAGCATGTATGGCATGGACTTTGTTTATTCTCTTCTTGGATCTTGGCTTACAGTGCCTTCTACTCCTGTGCATTTTCCCAATGGGATGAAAAACTACACGAAGAAGACTTTCTACACACGAGAAAACACAGTGGATTCTTTGGAGGACCCCCCCTGGCAACGGGGTGCCCTGAGGCACCTCACAGAGGGCTCCTGTATGCTGCCTAGGGGCCTGTGGGAAGGAAGCCTCAGTTCTCAGGACTCCAGGACAGAGAGTGCCAGCTTGTCCCCAAGCCAGGTTAATGGTTTCTTTGGCAGCCATTTAGGTGACGGAGCCTGGCAGGAATCACAGCATGGCAGCCCTTGCCCATCTGTAGTATCCAAAGCTACTGAGAAAAAGAGAACTTCCTCCAACAGTAACCAAAGCAAGTCCAGAAAGCCAGCCATTCCTGATGCACCAGATGACTCTGAACGCGGAGACTCAGACATGGATGAAGCCACTTACTCCAGCAGTCAAGACCATCAGACACCAAAAAAGGCATAGTTTTAATTTGTTTGTTTGTTTGTGTTTTCCACTTAACAAAGCAAACAACAGCAAATACATTGACTAAAAGCTGCTTACATGATTTTGGAAAGGAAGGATGGTAATATTCTCTGCTACTAACTGCTACTGCATTTGATGCTAACTTGTAGAGAAAATAAAAGCTCTGACACTAACCTTAAAATGACTGTACTTAGATTTTGATTGATCTCTTACAAGTTGTTCACCTCTTGCATATTTAACATATTAGGAAAAGAACTTTAAAATCTGAAAAATTCTTCCTGAATAGGCAGTTAAATTTACTATTTATGGCTTAAGTTCTTCTGAAAATTTGAATGGATGCAAATAATAACAATGAAAATGGCATATTAGAAATGATAGAAATGTAAGCTCACATTCACGAACAGCTTTAGAGAGATACCTTATACCTTTTGCTCACTAAAAATGAATATTCCTCCCAAGAAGGTTATGCCCTTATAAACAGGGCTTAACTGTTATTCCTGTGTTTATATTGAGTTTGCAGACATAAGCAAAACAAAACACGAAGTTGTCTTAGAAGTTCCAGTCCAGCCTACCACTTGAGATAGAGATTTTTAAAGAAAATGGAAGTTTTTGATGAACTTGGAAATATAAAATGAATTAAACAAGTAATCCTAGTTAAGTTCTAGTTAGGATCTAGGCCTCTTTCTGCCATATCTTGCTGTTTGACCTCAAACAAGTACTTCAAACTCTGGGCATTGGTTTCCTCAGCCGTAAAAATGAATGCATTGGACTCTTAGTCTTCCAACCCTTTTGTTTTTTTAATACACTCTAACTCTATCCCTTAATATCTTGTGTTTTAATTTTTTCCCAAAAAACACATATTTGTCTTCCATTAGTAATTCATTTTGACCCTAACAAGAAATCCTTTTTTGTTTGTTTTTCTTTGTTAAGGAATCTTCTTCCTCAGTGAATACATCCAACAAAATGAATTTTAAAACTTTTTCTTCATCACCTCCTAAACCTGGACATATCTTTGAGGTTGAACTGGCTAAAAATGAGAACAGCTTGGGGATAAGTGTCACGGTACTGTTTGACAAGGTTTTCAAATGTTTTCTCTTCTTCATTTCCAGCAGCCTATTATATACCAACTTATTAGTTGAATTATTTTGCTTCATATGGAGCACTTGTCAAATACAAAATTTTAAAATTAATTATCTTAAAACTTTTTTAAAAATTGAGTGTTGGGCCGGGAATTTAGCTCAATGGTTCTGCCACCAGCCTCACAGGTGCAAGGTCCTGAGTTCGATCCCCAGTACCAAAAAAAAAAAAGGATAAAATTGAGTGTTAGTCATTTTTTCCTGTTTTAAAAAAATTATAGAGAAACACTGCCTTTCTTCCCTTTCATGCTTGCTTAATCTGAAGATAAGACATGCAAAGTATAAAATGAATCTGTATGCTTTATACACTTGACAGTTTCTGCATGAGTGTAGAATAATGAGATGATGCATCTCTAACCTAGATCATGAATAATTAAGACAATAGGTATTATATGTCCTTTCTCTAAAATATATAATACTTGTAAAAATATTTAATAGTTAAAAATTAGATGTTCCAAAAAATATGTATCTTAAAGGTTATTTAAATATGAGCATGGGCTCTTTGATAAAATTATTTTGGAATATTTTAGAGTTATACTAATCTCCTGTTCTTGAATTATTATAATTATCATTTACTACATTCAAAAAACTATTGAAAATTATGAAAAATCATTCAAACATACAGGAGAAACAGCACTGTAAATATATTGAGGTCAAAAAGAAAACCTGATTTTCTAGCATATTTTAAAATATTTTAAGAAAAATCAAGATATATTATGTACAGGTACAAATTCCCTATGATGAATGTGATCATAATGTATAGCTAAAATATACAAATAAGGTCAATTTTAAAAAATATTTTAACACTTTTCCTCTCTCTTGTCTTTCTGTGGTGAAGGGAGATAAAAAAAAAACTGCATGGGGCCAGGGATTTAGCTCAGTGGTACTGTGCCTGCCTCACAAACACAAGGTCCTGAGTTTGATCTCTGGTACCAAAAGGAAAACCTACATGTCCATAAAAGATAGAAAACTGATTCATTACATTTTACCTATATCATAAAAAAACTTCTCTAACGACCCTTTTAAATTTTTTTTAAACTTTTTCCTTGCCTCATGGGATTTGCTCTCAGATTTGCAAATATGATCTGAAAGTATTATTCCATACACTGTTTTTCTGATAATTATATTCTCACACTAATTTTGCATAGATAGACTTTGCTTTCTGCTTGCTTATAATGCATGATGTAGACTTACAAAGGAAGAGCAATTCCTCACAGAGTTCTTGTATAGTTACTTACTGAATTAAATAGTTTGCCAAAAAGAAATTGTTTTGACATTTAGAAAATTTAGCTAACAATATTCTTGGGTATTAAAATAACTGCACATGTGGAAGTAATGGTACTCCTTTGTCTAGTCAGTTGAATGCTTTCTAAGGCTCATATTTGGCAGAGTGCAAAATTTTTCATATTACCAAATATTTTTTTTTCTTTTTCTGTTTAGGGAGGTGTGAATACCAGTGTCAAACATGGTGGAATTTATGTGAAAGCAGTTATTCCCAAGGGAGCAGCAGAGTCTGATGGTAGAATTCACAAAGGTATGCTTTTATGTATGTAGGAATTATATTCACAAATAGCCATCAAATAGATAAAAAATAATAGACCTGATATAGACACTTAAATTCATAATATGAAATTAAAATATACTCAGTTATAAACTACATTAAGCAATTCCTTAACACCGCTTTAAAAACTCTTCTTTCATCTTATTCCATAGTATCAGAAGATATCTTGGGCCAAGGATGTAGCTCAGCAGTACCATGCCTGTATGGCAAGTGCGAGGTCCTAAGTTAGATCCCTGGTACCAAAAAAAAAAGAATATATCTAGACAGTGTTTTAGTGTGTATTTTGTACCTGTTAATAAGCAAGTTGCCAAAGAATGATGAAAGGATAGTATGTGTCCTTGCAAAAAAAAAAAAAACACCCAAAACTGACTTTTGTATTTCTAAGGACTAACCAGGGACTTGCTTCCACTCTCTGCATTTGTAATTCAGCTTTTTTTTATGATTTAAATTGATTTTTATAAAGATGCTCTAAAATGTAATGGAGATTAACAGTGTAGAATTGAACAAGAAATTAAATAACATGTTAAGATATGAAGCAGTTTTGTCCAGAATTTGTCTGTATCTCTCCTCAAATTAATTTGAAATAGAACTAGCAGATATAAGCATGTAGAATCTTTGATTTCTTTCTTTGAAAATTACCGCCTAATTTTAGGTGATCGTGTGCTAGCTGTCAATGGAGTAAGCCTGGAAGGAGCTACCCATAAGCAAGCTGTGGAAATACTGAGAAATACAGGACAGGTAGTGAATCATAATACCAACCTGTTAAGAAACCTTAAAAAGACGTAATATGTGAATAGTATCAGTTGCATAGAGACCTCTACATTTGTTAATAAAGAAACCAAGCCTGATTTATGTATCTATTCTGGGTCTGTTTTTTGCCTTCCAAATTGACTAGTATTATGACAGAAAGGTTTTTTACTGAGGAAGTTGGCTTTCTGTGTCTCATTTACCCCTAATATTACCAAAGATGAATGACAGGGAAAGGGATGGAGATTGGATTGTTTAAATGTTTCATAAACATTTCCTAGTTTTTAGTGATTTTTCACTTCTAGTCATTCGACAGCCCAAAAGCTAAATTCATTTTATTCAAATACATTTTAGGACTGGAAGTCTACCAAATTATTTATAATGATTTTTATACTACAATTTAGTAGTAATTTTTTTCCTAGTACTCAAATTTTCAATGATTTGTTTATGCTATTATCATAGATTTTAACATGTTTTATGGTAGGGTGTTTTTTTGTATATCCTTTTATTGGTACATTTTAGGTGTACAATATAATGACATTCATCATTGGAGGTAGGCACCTTTACATACTGTCTTGGTTCTTATTTTTTCCCCCTTCCCCTGACCTCCCTTCAACCCCTCCATCCCTCCCTATTTACAAAGACTTTGTTTCCATTTTTTCATTTTCTCATATTAATTCCATTCCCTTCTTTCCTTTCCCCTACCCCTCTCACTTCCCCCTCCCCTTTGCCCCTTTTCTTCCTATTTCAGATTATCTATTATATCTTTTAGTCCTTATTTACACTTTCAGTTTCTCACACTAGAGAAACTCTTTGGTATTTACACGTGTGTCCTGTTTATTTCACTTAAGAGTATTGCCTCAATGTGCATCCATTTAGCAATAAATGTCTCTAATTTCTCATTATTGATGGCTGAGTAATACTCCATTTTATAAAAAACCCACATTTTCTTTATCCAGTCTCCAGTTGATGGGCAGTTGGGCTGCTTCCAAGTTTTAGCTTTTACAAATTGGGCTGCTACGAACATGGATACACACATATTACTGTGGTATGATTCTTTTAATTCGTTGGGGAAGATACCCAGCCCGGGAATAGCTGGGTCAAATGGGACTTCCAGTCCTAGTTCTTTACGGTATCTCCATACTGATTTCCACAGTGGTTGTACCAGTCTACACTCCCACCAGCAGTGGAGCAGGGTTCCTCTTTCCCCACAGCCCTGCCAGCATTTGTTGCTGGTTGATTGCATGATAGCAGCCATTCTTTCTGGAGTGAGGTGCATTTGCATCTCTCGAATGACCTGTGATGTTGAACATTTTTTCATATGTTTATTTGCCATGTCTACGTCTTTGTGTGAGAAATGTCTGTTCATTTCAGATGCCCATTTTTGGATTGAGTCTTTAAATTGGGGAGGTCTGATTTTTTTAAGTTCTTTATAGATTCGAGATAGTAGACCTTTGTCTGAGGGACTGCTGGTGAAAATTTTTTCCCACATTGTAACTTGTCTGTTCACACTGTTGGTGGTTTCTCTTGCTGTGCAGAAGCTATACAGAAAGTAATAAAAATGTGATTTTGAAGCTTTTGATCCTTTGGTCTGTCTTTTCCCCCTCTAGCTATATTTTGGTAGAACAGGTAGCTACTTTAAATTATTTTATACTCCAGCTGTACAAAGTCCTGATAGTATTTTCTTGTTACTCTTCCTAATTAAGTGCTATTCTATTTATCCAGGTGGTTCATCTACTGTTAGAAAAGGGACAACCAGCAGCATCCAAAGAACATGTCCCTGTTACCCCACAGTGCACCCTTCCAGATCAGAATGCACAAGGTCAAAGTCCAGAAAAAATGGTGAAGAAAGCAACTCATGTCAAAGACTATAGCTTTGTTACTGAAGGTCAGGCCTTGGGAAACTCATGTGTCACTGTGAAATTATTATTACATTATTCAAAATATGGTATTTACATGTTGGTTTACAATTCATGCCCTAGGCAACATTCCACCTAATAATTCCCAAATACTGGTCTTTCTTAAAAAATTTGCCAGCCCATGGACATATCACCAGTTGGTAGTAAAATTTAAAAATTAAGAATGATATAGTAGTGAATTCTCAGTTGTTTATAATACTGGAGTAACATTTATCTGAGATTCCAACTTTCTACCTCTTAAGGGACTTAAATGCTCTTTACCTTATAAATATGGTGCCTGGTACACAGTCATGGCTTGTCTTTTATTTAAAATCTATATTTGATCACACAAATGTTACAACTCTGACTCAGTGCCAAAAGTAAGGTGGTCTACCCGATATTATTTTTCCTGATTATGAAAATAAAAACAATATAACTATCTTTTCACACTGTTCTTTTTTATCATTCTTTTTTTTTACACGTGTTATTTTTAATGCCTTAAAACCATAATTGAGGGGTTTTTCCCAAAGAATTTAAATTCTTAAAAAGGATATCTGCATATAAATGTCCTCTTATTCAGAGTCAGCTCCAGTATATGAATGGCAAAACTTCAGACATGAATGGCAGCACATCAAGTTAGTACCATACAAAAACATCACAAATTTAGGCACTTTATCAAAGGAAATGTCTAGAACACTGTCAATGAGGTTGTCCTATCTTCTGCCACACCTAGTCAGGGCTCTGCTGGTCCCCACTCAAATACTTTATAGCAGCCTCACTCCATCCTATCATTCTTTCTTTTTTGTGTGTGTGCGTGTGTGTGTGTGTGTGTGTGTGTGTGTGTGTGTGTTTTCTGGTCTTTATTCCTTTATTTTGCTGCTGAGAATTTTATTAGAATCCCATTGTAATTTTTCTGGATTAAATTAGACCTCACCAAAATATCCATGTCAATTTTCCCATACCCTCAGCTAACATTTACTCTGCTCTTCTTACCACATATACCTGAATTTCTCTTGTACTTCCCCTTCTCTGGATCCACTCACCCCATCCCACCCCACCCCTTATTAAACTGTCTTTTATGCTTCAGAAGTCTTTTCCATTGAAACAGCTTAGTCCTTGTAAGTAGTTCATTGAGTTTTCTTAATGACAGAGTGGAAAATGGGATTTGAGTATAGTGTGAAGGTGCACTGTGTACATACAGAGTAAATATCATGGGTGAATTGGGATTTTTAAAAACGTGTCTAAAAGTCTATATTTTTGTATGCTTGTGTGCATACACAGCTTTAAAATATTTAAATTTTCTTTTTTTCCAGAAAATACATTTGAGGTAAAACTGTTTAAAAATAGCTCAGGCCTAGGATTCAGTTTTTCTCGAGAAGATAATCTTATACCACAGCAAATGAACACCAGCATAGTAAGGGTTAAAAAGCTCTTCCCTGGACAGCCAGCAGCAGAGAGTGGAAAAATAGATGTGGGAGATGTTATTTTGAAAGTGAATGGAGCCTCTTTGAAAGGACTGTCACAGCAGGTGAGCCCTAGGACTAGAGTGTAGCATTTGTAATGAGGAGCTGGGTAGCTTGGGCCTTGCTGGTTAATGGTGTCTTCATTTGTTATTCATGGTACCCCAGGAAGTCATATCTGCTCTCAGGGGAACAGCTCCAGAAGTGTGCTTGCTTCTCTGTAGACCTCCACCCGGTGTACTGCCAGAAATTGATACTGCTCTTCTGGTAAGACGTGTGAGAAATAATTCATACTTTTGTAGAATGTCAATTTAGTAATTTGCTAATTCAGTTGTAGTACTTACATCATGGATTAGTCTCCTGGGTTTCATCCCTAACTAATTCTTTACCTGGGAGTGCTATCTTGTGTCACTCAGCCTCTTTACATATATTCCGTATTTGTAAAGTAGTCAGTTTAATAGGCAAGATAGCACATTCCTGTAATCCCAGCTACTCCAGAGGCTCAGGGAGGAGGATCACAAGTTCAAGGCCAGCCTGGGCAATTTAGTGAGACCTTACCTCAAAATATAAAAATAAAAAGAGTAGAGATGGAGCTCATCACTCCCTGGATTCAATCTTCAGTAACCCCCACCACCACCATGCACATGCCAAATGTGATCAATTCACAATTCACTTTCTGTTCTCTTCTGCATTTCTATAATTCTAGATGCTAGAACTTCAGGAATGTGTCTTCTAAGCATAAATGGAAAAGATAAAATAATGGTTACAAAAATCTTATGTCCATTTTTTTCACTGAAGTAAACAAGGGCTGAGCTTGTTTGGATAAAAATGAGTTAATATTTTTAGGGCCTTCTTTTTTTAACAGAGAATAGAATATGTTTGAGTTCCTTTCCTGCCAAGGTTTGGTTGAAGGATCCAGAATCTATTTCAGTGGTGATTTACAAATGCATACCAATAGGTAGGGGTCAAACCTAAGTGAACACTAATGCAATTAAAGAAAGTTTTCCCCTTGTCTGTCTACATAAAATTGCTGCACTACTAGTGAATGGTGACTCTGGGCTTTAGAAAGCAGGAGTATCTGAGACAGAAGTTGTAACCTTTATACTGGGGAGAGGGGAACCATTAGGAAGACATTAGTAGAAATGGAACATTTATATAAAATACACTAGAAATAGCATTTTAAAAGATGACATTGATTTAGGGCACCAGATATGATGAACCAGATGGAGGTCTCTTAAAATCTTCCTGGAAAGCAATTTGGAAATATTTAACAGAGCTTTTAAAAAATCCTTTGTCTGATAGTGTAGAAAATTACAAGGGAATAGAAACCCAGGTGAAAATTTACATATGCACAAAGAAGTTCTTCTAGTAGTAAAAACCTAGAAACAATGCTATAGCCAAAAAGAAAAAGCCTGAAATAAGTTAAAGGTATAGCCATCCTTAGGATTGCTAGATGATTATTAAAATTATTTACAAAGCATATTTAAAGAGTTTAGAAACCTAAATTTTGAAAGTAGGATACAAATTAGAATATGTAATTCTAATTCTGATTTAAAATATAAGTCATACAATATTAGCTGCTGACATATTTTTTTCTTTAATGATTTTAAATTACTGTTATTGTCAGAAAATTAATTGAATATTTTAATAGAAAGTGCTGTTATTCAACAGGTTTGTTTCCAGTTGAGTTGTCACCATCTGTCTCTTTAAATGTGTCCATTACAGACCCCACTCCACTCTCCAGCTCAAGTGCTTCCAAGCAGCACTAGAGATCTTTCTCAGCCATCGTGGGTGGAGCAAAGCACCAGCTCAGATAGAAATGAAGTGTCTGACAAAATCAAGAAGCCGTGCAAGTCCCCCTCCAGGAAAGATAGCTATAGCGACAGCAGTGGGAGTGGAGAAGATGACTTGATAAAAGATCCAGCAAAGATATCAAATATAACTTGGAGTTCAGCTTTGCACCAGACTCTAAACAACATGGTAGCCCAAATACATACTCAACACACAGCACCCACGAGTCAAGAAAATGCCATGTACACCATGTTTTACTATCCTCAGAAAATACCCAGTAAACCACAATTTGAGGACAGGTATTGTCAATGTTATGCTTAACACTCAAAATAACTGGTGATGTTAGCAACAATAGTGGCAGAAATATATATATTTCCGAAAGGAGTGTGTCTGTGAACTTCCCAGTGATTAGGGAAATGATGACTTTTTTCAATGTCTAGCTATTGTGACTACCAGTTTTATTTGGTTAAGCAGTAAACACTCTAGCCAGGCAACCTGAGCGTTGCTTCTCTCTTGAGCATATTTACTAGTAATTGAGAAAATTGTTTTTCAATACTACTCAACCAGAAAGCCACAAGATTTATTTAGGTAATGATGCAATGGAAGATTAGAGCAAATTACACAGGGAAGGGAGTGGGGAGAAAAGTTTGTAAATGGCAGTTCATCCAAGATGGGAAAAGAAGAAATGATTGAAAGCAAAGATGCATACAAAGGAAAGATTAGCTTCAGCCTTGAATTATCAGCTAGGAATCAAGAGTATAATTCTTTGACCTGTCTTTATACAATTTAAAAGATTTGAGTTCCTCCAGAATAAAATCTAGATAGAGAATAAATAATGACAATATTAGCATATAATAGACAAATAAATTCTTAGTCTAGAACCAGACAAAAAGTAGCTAGGATCTCAAATCAAAACCAGACAGGAATATGGGAGCATTTTCTGTTATAGCACCAACTTAACTATGTTGACATTGGAATGTATTTGAAAATAGTCTTGCTTCTTTGTCTCAGTAGTAACCCTCCTTCTCCTCTACCACTGGATGTGACTCCTGGGCAGAACTGCCAGCCCCACTTAGAATCTGCTTCCTCTAATTCAGTGGGTAAATATATACATCACACTTCCGAACCAGCTAGACAAGAAAACTTGATAACTTTGAAAAATGACCTGGAAAACCAAGTGGAAGACTTTGAGCTGGTAAGGTGTTCTGTATTTCAAGATTCCATGTTTTCTCAGTGCAGATATAGACACTCAAGATTTCTCTTTTAGTTGGGAAGAAAAGCTACCTTTTAGAGTAGCTTCATGTCTGTGTCTAATAAATAGATAATATATCTAATATCTTTCTCTGCTGAGAAATTAGAGAAAAAGACAAAATAATCTGGGTTCAGATCCTTGGCTCTGTTGCCATATGGCAGATACCTGTGGGATAGGTCATTTCTGATTCTTAGGAGCTTTGGCAATACAGTGAGGCTAGTAACCTGAGAGGATTGTGGAGAGATTAAATTAAATACATCTGCAAAACTAGACCAGCCGTGGCAAACCTATGGCATGTGTGCCACAGCAGGCTTTTTGTATCATTGAAAGCTTTAAAAGGTTTACCATCGCTGGGCTAGACCCTTAGTAAATCATATTTTCATTTGTTTCTCAAATTCCAATTAACTACTCTACCTGTTTAATTTTTAAAGTTTGAATATTTTTTCTCACTTTTTCCTCATGTGCCTGACAGGAATTCTTCATATTGTGAAAATAGCCTTTGAACTTATGAACATACAAATCAAGCTTGGGAACAAAATTTCCAAGTATATGAACCTTTTTATGGATTAAAAGCCTATTTTAATACTGCTTATTATCTAAGTAATAAATGTTTATTATAAAAATTACCTTTAAAATATTATTAAAATATCTATATCTCACCACCCAAAAATCATAAATATTCTGGAGTTGATCTGTGCAGATATTTTGTTTCCTTATAATGGTGTAAGTATATGTAGCATCTACATCTTCAGCTTCATTCTTAGCAGTACAGTGAAAATGATGTTTGAATGATTTCCTTGGAAATCTGTCTTCATCCACATGAGCAACCTATGTATCTCAGTTGAAATATTAAAATGTTTTTGCTTCCACGTCGTAATAAATCAAGTTTTGATATATAATCACTCAAAAACTTCCTGTTGTACCAAAAATAACACAAAACCCCCACTTTCTTTTGTGATTTCTTGCATCTATCTTGGTTGTTTAGAAATATGTGAAGAACTTTTCTAAATCTTCCCTCCAAAAAATATTCTTTGATTATCAAAGTATAGCAGCTGATGTCCTTGTTTATCTTGGAAATACAAAAATGGAAGCATGCCTATGTTCTGTCTTTGCTATCTGAAAACAAACATGTAATGTTGTACTTAAACCCAACTTTTACTTGCTTGGGGGAAGGAAGCATTCTATCCACAGATGAAAGGCTTAGTTTTTTTCACTTCATCAAGTTAAGTAAACTTTTGAGATTTGTTTTCCTCTTTAGCTAATCAAAATAGTCATCTTTTTTGTTTGGCTGTAGGGTAAAATAGACAACCTTAAAGGAATCTGTTGTATTTCTCTAGGAAGTAGAACTGCCCATTACTCTAATTAAATCAGAAAAAGGGAGCCTGGGTTTTACAGTAACCAAAGGCAACCAGAGCATCGGTTGTTATGTTCACGATGTCATACAGGATCCAGCCAAAAGTGATGGACGGCTAAAGCCTGGAGACCGGCTCGTAAAGGTGGGACCTTTAAGAGGAATGGAAGACTTGTGCAAATGTAAATTAGTTCTTTTTTTGTTATTATATTGAAATACCTGAGGCAGGTCAACTTTATAATGAGATTTGATCATCTCAGGATTTTGAAGATTTAAGGGCATGCAGTGGCAAGGAGATCACATCTCGAAACAGGAAGCCAAAGACATGGGACCTCACAGTTCCTTCTTAGAGCACACCCCCAGAACCCACTAACCTCCTGCTAGGCTCTGCCTCTTAAAAACCCCAACAGCACACTCAGGATCAAGCCTCTAGCACACAGCCTTTAGGGGACAGACTTGGATCCTATCCACATCGTAGCATTAACTAAAGAACAGTGGTGGCGAACCTATAGCACACATGCTGCAGCGGGCACACAAAGTCCTCTGTCAGCACACGAGCCAAGTATATGAGTTGCTTTTTCTAAGGTTTAATTGTAGTGTTGGCACTTTGTGATAAATAAGTGGATTTTTGGGTTGCAGTTTGGGCACTCGGTGTTTGAAAGTTTCGCCATTACTGCCAAAGAACAAGCCAGGGCTGAAGAAAGAACAAGGTTGAGTTAATGTAACACTGTGTTTCTCTGCTAGATTTGTTTCCCTTTTCCACCACTTAAAAGTAAAGGTTTTTGTTCAGTTAACTCTTTAGGAAATACTCAAGATTCCTGTTTCATTTGAAAGCCCCTTTAATCTCATTAAGGCATATTATGTAAAAAGCTAGAAAGATTGTTGTATTCTTGGCAATTTAACTTTCCTGTTCTAAAAATTGTGATCCTATCTTGCCCCTTTTTCATTTTTCTAGGTTAATGATACAGATGTTACAAGCATGACTCACACTGATGCAGTGAATCTGCTCCGGGCTGCACCTAAAACAGTTAGATTAGTTCTTGGACGAATTCTAGAATTACCCAAGATGCCATTGTTGTCTCATTTGCTGCCTGACATTTCATTAACATGCAACAAAGAGGAGTTGGGTAATGAAAATTCAAGCTTTGTACCCTATGATTTTCTTGGCTAGATTTAGTACACTTATGACTGAGAAAACAATTATGTTCTGTTCGTTGAAGGTTTTTCCTTATCTGGAGGGCATGACAGTCTTCATCAAGTGGTATATATTAGTGATATCAATCCAAGGTCAGTTGCAGCTGTCGAGGGTAATCTCCAACTTTTAGATATCATACATTATGTGAATGGCATCAGCACACAAGGAATGACCTTGGAAGAAGCTAACAAGGCATTAGACACATCGCTTCCCTCAGTAGTGCTGAAAGCAACAAGGTACTCTGCAGTAATGGATGGGCTTTGTGTATGTGTGTGCGTGTACTTCAGGTTGTTATTATACTTATGTACTCTTACAAGATACTACAAATTAATTCACAGACTAGACTAGCAGGACTCAGTAAAGTTCGAATAGACTTCCTGGCAGGAGATTAAGTGGTTAAGTCTTTGAATACATGTTTGTAATTAATAGGACAGTTTACACATTTATCACTTAAGATATTTTCAGTTACAAGTAACAGAAATACAAGTCAGCTTTGTTAGAAGAAGAAAGAGAATTTATTGGTTTATTTGGTTTGTATGATTTTAAAAGCCTAAAGATAAAGCAGTCATCAGGTGAAATTTGCTCAGGGCTCTGGTTCCCTTTCTTTGCTATTTTCAGTTATTCCTTCCTCTTTGTATCATTTTAGGATAGGCAATTTTCTGCATTGCTTTCATGCCTCACACCTATGTACCACACCATCTAGAGAAATCTTCAAATGGAAATCTCACCAGTCACCACTGGTAAAATGTGTGTGCCTTTGCCCTCAGCCTAAATTAAGGTCAGTCCCTGAACTGAGGCAAAGGGATAAAAGGAAGTTGATTGGTTTTGGGCAGTAACAGCCTTTCCTAGAGCTAGGATTGGTCATTCCTGCTGGAATCTACTGATGAGCCATGGAACTCAGAACAGCTTCACAAGATTAAAAAATACTAATATGTAACAGGTTTTCTTTAACTTCTCTGAAATTAAGAAAACATGTATTAGTTTCTTTTTGCATCTGTAACAAATTACTCAGTGATTTAAGACAAAACAAGATTATCATAGTTCTTGAGGTCAGAAATACAAAATGGGTCTCATTGAGATAAAATCGAGGTATCTTCAGGGCTGTGTTTCCTGTGTAGGTTGTCAGACAAGATCTATTTCCTTGCCTTTTCCACCCTTCTAGAGACTCCCCATTTTCCGTGTCTTCCTGGTCCCCGCCTATCTTCAAAGCCAGTGGTCACTGCTGCCTCTGCTGCCACATCTTTCTCTGCTTCTGACTTTCCTGCCCCCTCTTTTCGTGTATTAGGTGGGGCCTCAGTGACGACAGTCCAGTTCTAATAAGCCCAGGTAATTTTTCCATCTCAGTATCCCATCTTTTCTGCTATATTAAGTAACATATTCATAAGTTCTGAGGTTTAGAGCAAATCATTAGCATGGACACATTTGCGGGGGGAGCCAGTATTTTGCCTGCACAATGTATATGAATCCTGGCTATCTAGATTACAAAGTAAGCCAAATTCACAATTATGTCTGTGAATTATTCCTTTCAAATATGAAAATTGTGAATTAAATAATTGATAAACTTATTTTTCCTTCTGAATCTTTTAAGTTAGATTATAAGAGAATATAATCTCTGACCTGACTCTTTTATAGGTTTCCAAAAATTGGATTGGCATAATTATTTTCATAGATCTATCTAAACATTAATTACTGGAGAAGTCTTCCAACAACCTGAAAATATTTTTGTGAAAGTTAACATAGCTGCCACCCTTAGATCTAGCTAAATGTTTGCCTCAAAAGCAGTAAAGTGTTATTCACCCAGCCCTGAAATCACTTTATTTCTGCTTTTCTACTTTTATCTTAGCCCTTGCTACTAAATATATTGTAGTCCTATTTACAATTACTTTCTTTTTCTTTCTTCTTCCAGGCCTCTCTCCACTGTTTCATACATATGTCCTCTTTAAAGTCCACAGGGTAGCAATAATGGAGGAATGTGTATTCGTGGTAGTTATCTATTTGTTAAGAACTATAGTGGGTCTGGGAATTACCCTACTTGCAAGCTAATAAGCTAGCCAAAAGATTGGTACAGCAGGCAGCATGAGCATTGTGAGCGTCAGTTCCATTGTCCCTGAAGGCCCACAAGATAACATCTGTGAGCCTTGTGGATTCCTGCACAGGCAGTGGGTTACACTGCAGGAGAGAACAATGTAAGAGCAGCCTCAGGAGTCCATCTTTTATAACAGCCTGTTAGAGAGACTGGTATTTTGCAGGTGAGAGAGGTTACCTCATCCTCCAGGTTGCTCCCCATAAATACAACCTTGAGAAAAGGGGCCTGGATAAAAGAGATCAGGGTCAGGACCTTACATTTTGGAACTGCCCAGCAAGAACATACAGGGATGCTTAGACCTGTGATGTATTGATCCTCCAAACAATATCCACCTTAGGCAGCCTCCCTTTTCCCTCATGTATCTGCTGTAATAAGATTGCATATTAATCCATGTTTCCCAAAGTACTGTCTTTTTGGCTGTTTTTCTCTTTGATATAATTCTTATAATTCTTTGAATATATACATATATTCAAAGAATTATAAGAATTATACATATTTATGTATTTATATATAATTATAATTATATATAAATTATAATATAATTATATATAAGAATATATATTTCATACAGATTTTTCCCTTTAAATAATCTAAAAAAAAACTTGTATCAGGGGCTTTAGATACATAAAACTTGTAATCTAGGATTTCTAAGTTTAATTTATCTTTGAGCTATCTACTGATTGACAAAGAACTAAGTCATTAAATCATGAACATTCCCAGTGTTTTAAGTGAGGGGGGAAATGGAGGTTGTGTTGAACTGAAACTCAAAGAAGGCTCTGTAAAAGTTAGTTTTAGTCTTTCTTGGGTCAGAATTCTCTCCCTCCAAAAAAATACATAGATGAAAACTATCATAAAATGTTGTCTGTAGCATCAATGTTCCTAACTTTGAGGTCTATCCAAAATAAAACCCCTGAAATTGTTAAATAGTTCAGAGGATATTTAAACAAATTATCTTAAATCTTTGCAATTTTTTTTTTGTTTGATTTGGTTTTTTACAGAGATGGTCAACCAGTGTTTCCTAGTTCAAAGAAGTCTGCCATTTCAACCCTAGAGTCAACCAAAGCCAATGGTAAGGGCACATTCACTTTATAACACAAGTATTTATGGAAAGGTGGCTTTTTTTCTTCCTAAATAGCAACTTTGCATGTTGCCACTAAAATGCTTTTATTGCTCTTCCAGAGTGTTTTGCAGAATCTAAGTAAAATATTGTACTTTAATGAAAGCATCTCTGAAATTCAGTGTACAATATAATGGAAAAATGGTAGAACAGGGTGAACCACAAAACATATAGCCCAGTGGGCCTAAGTTTATGAGTTCTGTGTGACCTTAGCAAGTTACTTGATCCATGTATAAGCCTCTATTTCCTATTAGTAAAATAAGAATATTATTACTATCTACCTTGGAAGGTGATACTGAGTCATAAATATAATAGTACGTGTAAAACACCATCATCCTTATCACAAAGTACTTTCTTCAAAAATGTATTCATTGAATTCCTCTAAGTTAGGCACTGTTCTGGGCATTGTAAATGTAGCAGTTCATAAAGCTTCTGCGATACATTCTAGCATAGTAATAGGAATAGTAGCAGTAGTTGTTGTGGCAGCAGTTTAATTTAATATCCATTCTAGACTAAGCATTCTTTTAAATACTTTAATCCTCACAGTAACTCCACAATTCTAGTGTTACTATTATCACTTTATAGAGAGGGAAACTGAGGCATGGGGAAGTTTGATAACTTGCCCATGCTCACAGAGTTAATAAAGACTAGAACCAGGGCCTGGGATTTAGCTCAGTGGTTCTGCCACCTGCCTCGCAAGCACAAGGTCCCAAGTTCGATTCCTGGTACCAAAAAAAAAAGACTAGAGCCAGAATTTAAATCCAGGAAATCTGATTCCATGCTCATTTACATAATGAGGGCCTATAAATGGAGCTTTTATTGGTAGTACTCGTATGTTAGACATAGAAAAATGATTGAAATTGCTGCATTTGAAAAGTAAATTCAGTGCTTCATACGTAACTAATTTTTTAGGTTAGTGTCTAAGTACCAACAGTAGCTAAAAGAAACTTTACTGTAACAGTTGTTTTGCTTCTAAAAGTTAAAGCTTCTAAAAATCTAAAGAGGTCCCTTTTATATATATAAAGAGGTCCTGCTCTATAATAGTTCCAATTCATGGCAGGATCATAAAACAATCAGGAGAACATTTTTCTTGTGACCTCTGGGATGACTCTTCTTTGTCACTTTCCAGTGCTCTGCTCCTTTGCTGAAGTTACCTAGTGAGCTACTCTCGATGAGATCCTCTGACTGATAAGACCTGTTTCTGTAGAAGTTTTAAAACTCATACAGTATCAGTAACAGGAGCTCTCTTAAGGTGGCCAGAATGCAAAATGGCATAACCATTTTGGAAAACAGTCTGATAGTTTTTGTGCAGAGCTAAAATTAATACCTGGTTTACAAATTATAGTTATATTTGTAACTTTCAGTTATACCTACAACATATTTTCTTGTATTGAAGAGATAATCTTTATGGAGTAAGGTAAATGCATCTATTCCCTTAAATCATGAAGTGGGTAGGTGGCTAGTAAAATTCAGTACCCATAATTCCTCCCCATTCAGTTGAGATCATTTATATTCAGTGCCTTGCCCTTGAATCTTTCAGCCCCAAATGAGCATTAATGTCAACGATTTTCTTTTAAGAAATTGTTTGTCTTGGGCCAGGGATGTAGTTCAGTGACATTGCACCTGCCTGGCAAGTGCAAGGTCCTGAGTTCAATCCCCGGTACCGGGGGATGGGGGGGTTTGTTTTTCTCTTGGACTAACCCCTGCTCTATTTTATTGTTTAGTTGGTTTATCACTTTGTGATGTGGCCTCTTTTAATATAGCAATAAAATAATTTCATCAAAAGTGTTGGTTTTCTTTCTTTTTTTTTTTTTAATATGTATCAGATTCTGTAGAGGATCCAACCCAGGGTTAGGTTTAGCACATGCTAGGCAAGCGCTCTCCACTGAGCCATATGCCCACCCCATAGTACTTAAGGCAAATCTTCAGGTATCTCCATGTCCTGGCAGACATGTAGGTCCTTACATGTCTTTAAGTGTGTTGAGTCTTTACTGTTAGTGTGACTGGCTCATCCCCTTCCTTTCTGTGCTGTTCCTTGCAGGCCATCACAGTATGGAGCTCTGTGGCCAACCCACCCTCGCTCCCAGGGACTCGTTCTCCAAGGTAAGTAAAGACTACCTTCTTTCATGTCAGATCACTCTGATTGTTTCTGTTCATACCAAATTGATTTCATATTGAAATATTCATCTTTTTTAGATAAATAAGATATTTTTTGGTGAATTAATAGGTAAAGTACACAGCACAGATCCCCCACATAAGCAACCCTACATCCTTTGCCACAAACTCAGCTCTTAAATAAGTTAATTACTTAAATATAACTTTACTCTTGGGATCTTTTTTTTTATTAGTATGCACAATTCTTTCAGTTACTTCATAGACCATGGGAAGAAAAGAAGAATATAATTAAGAATAGAGCTGGGCCCAGTGGCACACCCCTATAATCCCAACTACTCAGGAGGATCAAAATTCTAAGCCCAGCCTGAGTACTTTGGGAGACCCTGTCTCAAAATTAAAAATTAAAATATGAGCTAAGGGGCTGGGGATTTAGTTCAGTGGTTCTGCCGCCTACCTCGCAAACGCAAGGTCCTGAGTTTGATCTCCAGTACCAAAAAGAAATAAAAAATGAGCTAAGGATGTAGTTTAGTGATATAGCACTGATGGGTTCAATCCCCAGTAGTGGCAGAAAAAATTGGTCCTTTAGGTTAATGTTGGACAATAGAGACCTGCCAGTGTTAAATCTATGCCACTAGTGAGGAAAAACAGGATTAGCCAAAGAAATAGGTTTACTTGCTTTTGAAAGACTTAGAAAATGCATCACCACATGATAAAACAAGAGCTGGAACATTTAAGACTAATACAGAAAAATCTGTGAATAATGTCACCAAAGTATCTTAACGCATAATAAATTCCATGTCATTTGTTTGGCTAACATTTATTTTTATGATCTTTCTGGCATGTAATGTACATTTCTAAAATGATCATGGCTGGTTGTTCATTTTGTTGGATTGTCTTTTCTTATATTCGTCCCACACCATCTATTCCAAACCTCCCTACTCAAAGTTTCTATGTAATGTAAAATTCAAGGCGTCTCCCATGGTAAAACACATTCCTCTTCTAGTAATCTAAAAGTCTTATCATTTCTATGGGATTCTGGACATGAGCTAGCTTTGATGTAGAAAAAAATGAATTTAGTGACGAAAAGCCAAATAATCTGTGCCTTTCATCTCACTGTATTTTCTCACACTTGTGACTTAGTTTAGCAGCTCCTCAAAAGATAGTGCAGCAGAAGAAATGTTAAGGCAGAAATGATTGTGACACACAAAAAATGTGTTTATATATGTGTATGTTTGGATTGAGCTACAGCAGTACTGTTTATTCAGAAGATCTTCAGTTTCACATAGCAGAAAAGAACTGAATTTTTATGCATTTCTAATGCTATTCATGCTGTATAGTATTTACTTTCTTTTTAAATATAAGCATGTTGTTGAAAGAAAGAACAGTAGAACTTCTCCTAAATTAACATGAAACCTAAGAAACCAGGACTTTTGTTGTTAATTGCTGTCAACAATTTCATTGGAGTTCATATCTTCCAGGAAGTTTCCCTGACAATAATGTTCTTCCCTCAAATGTTAATGTTTATACTACGAATTTTTCATGAAAAATAGGATTTCACAATCCAGTGATGCTTTTTGACATCATTATATCTCCACTGTTTATAATAATTCTGTCACATCTACCATGTGTTTTTGTACCTTAAAAAAAGAATGAGACCTGAGAAAACCACAACTTTTTATTTCTGCAAAATTATTTTAATTTATTCTAATTATTTAACTTTATATTTATCTTGGTATTTACCCAAATCTTTTTTTTCTGGTAGTTCTGGAGATCCAACCCAGGGCTGCATGCATGCTGGACCAGGGTGCTGTCGATTAGCTATAACCCAGACCCATTTTTCTTTCTTTCTTTCTTTCTTTCTTTCTTTCTTTCTTTCTTTCTTTCTTTCTTTCTTTCTTTCTTTTCTTTCTTTCTTTCTTTCTTTCTTTCTTCTTTCTTTCCTTTCTTTCCTTTCTTTTCTTTCTTTCCTTTCTTTTCTTTCTTTCTTTCTTTCTTTCTATGCTCCATAAGTACTTTCAACTTATTGCATTAAAAAGTTACATTCTGTTGTTCAGTATTTATTATATAGTTACGAATCCATTGTTATTTTTCTTAAATTCACATATGATTAAGATTAGATGTGAAAATCTTTACACCTAAAAGATCACTACATTTAAAGTCTATATCCATGTAATCACCTCATAAATAATTCAAAAATTTATTTTTCCATTTCCCTTAACTTCTAAGCTTCTATAGTCCTGTTAAACTTTTCAAAAATGTTCTTTGGAAGACAAATCCCATAAAATATGTCTCAGGTAAGTTTAAGTCCAATATGTTTAAGAATTATTTAATAATATATTTCTTTTTTAGCAGCTCAGAAACTGTAGTAAATGTAAGAATTTCTGGGACCAAAAAAACCTGATTGAATATTACTTAATGGAGTGATTCCAGGTGTATTTGATGAGGGAAAGCTCTACCCCTTTGCACTTTTCATTTGCACTGATTTTCCTGGAAACATAGTCTCAAGGTGGAAAGATATAAAATGATCTTGTACTGGGAAGAAGAGGAGAGGGGCAATGGTGCAGTCACTCCCTAAGCCTGGAGGATGGTAAAATAGTAACCTGATGGTTTGTTTTGCTTTATACTTTAGGTTAATGGGGAAGAAATCATTGAAATTTTGTATCCTGAAGGAAAATGTTCTACTTCTCAGATGAAGGGATCAGCAAATTTGACTGGGCCTGAAGGTAGTTTTTCAAATAAGTCATCCAGTTACTCTAAGTGCCCTAAAACTTTGGGTAACGAAAATAATCGGGTATCTTTTTGTATTTGCCTTACATCTCACTGTAGCTTTAAAAGGAATTAGTCTTCAAGAAAATTTTTAAAATGAAAACAAAGGAATATAAAACTAATATTGTTAACTTTATTAATATACAAATGTCCTGCATCTATTCTCATCTCTGAAGCTGGAATTACTTTCAAATAATTGAAAAGACAGAGCTGCCTTGTTTCATGGTGTTTCCTATGTTCTGTAAAGCAGCACCTCACAGGCTACCTAACAGTTTAGAAACTTTATCTTGAGGATGTTTTGTACCTTAATCTTGGTAATGTAACTTTTTTTGGCTTCTTTTTTTGCACCAGGTATGGAACTCGGGACCTTGCGCTTGCGAGGCAGGCGGCAGAACCACTGAGCTAAATCCCCGGCCCTTTTTTGGGCTTCTTTCATAAATTAATAATTTGAAATTAATTTAAGAAAATAAACATTTAATTACAACTGCCTTTCAGAGTAGCTGCTTGAAATTTTATGTGCTGACACGTCCCTTTCTTGTTCACTATTTTTAAAGTAAAATTCATGTAAATTAATGTTTTTCAAGAATCTGATATACAAGATGGCGAGATTTATGATGATCCTCAAGAAGCTGAAGTTATCCAGTCTCTGCTAGATGTTGTGGATGAGGAAGCCCAGAATCTTTCAAATGAAAATAATGCAACAGGAGATGCTTGTGTTCCAGGTACATGAACCACATGGACAAATTGGTACTCTAAGGGGGTACAAGAATGTTTCTAGCAGATATATTTTGAGTAAAGATGAAATACATTACCATCTTCCCTGTTCCTCATTGGTAATATTTCAGAAGTAAAATAAGTTTTATCACCTATACATAGGTATTTTCCTCTCTATATTTGTGAGTAGGTTACCTTGTCAGTGAGATCTCAGACTGTCTCGGTAACATTTTGGCTTTTATTTTCAGAAATGATATTCCAGGCCAGTCCCACATAGTGATACACACGTGTAATCCCAGCTACTGAAAAGGCTGAAGCAGAAAGATCCTCAGTTCAAGGCCAGCCTGGACAACTTAGCAGGATTCTGTCTCAAAATAATATAAAGGGCTGGGAATGTAGCTTAGCACTCCCTGGCATTCCTGGTCCCAGGCGAAAAAAAGAAAAGAAAAGAAGTAATATTACTAACATTTACCCTTGTTGATACTAAATCATTGTTAGAACATTGCAGTTTTTGTTTTGTGTGGTTTTTGTGGAAGTTTTTCTGTGTGTGTCTGTGTGTATTAGACATTGCACCCAAAGCCTCATACATATTAAGCATATGCTCTACCACTGAGCTATATCTCCAGTCCCATAGATAATTTTAATCAGAATTCTACCCTGACATGTACTATTCTTTGTTACTGACATTTACAGTTACAACACTGAAACTATCTGTGAATATTAGCCCTTTTATTGCCTTCTTTTGAAGAAGAATGAAAACTTTTCTATTTTCTCATTAGTTTCATTAGCCCCTCTTGGCTTGTATATTTCTCTCCCAGGTACATTGAAAACAAATGGGAGGTTATCAAAAGAGAGAGCAGAAGACACAGACTGTGATGGCTCACCTTTACCTGAGGACTTTGCTGAGGTGAGGATGATACCTATATAAACATAATACCTATATAAACCTACAAGAACTCTTCTCACTATCCTTCTTAGTCTTCTACTTCACATGTTCAGAATTGTCAAACTGTGCTGATTTGGGTTTTTAGAATAGTTAACCACCTGTATCACTTATACACAGTCTCATACACATATACAAATGCTTAGTGTGTATATACAAGGAAGGTCACATCTGCTGAGTATTTTATAATCCTCAAAATTGATTACACAACACTGAATATCTCAACTACATTCTTTAGTGGTTTCACTTAAGATGTTCTTTTGTTATCACAGTATTAATGATCATAACAATAGGCTCTGAAAATTTTTCTGAACACTTTATAATAGTTCTAATTATATTTTTATTAATAATATTAAGAGTGACACTTAAAATGCATGTCCTAAAGTCTCTTTTAACTAAGAGAATAAATGAAAAACCTTAATTGTCATTTCAATAATGTAATGTCAAGCTGGGCATGGTGGGACATGCCTATAATGCCAGCAGTCAGGAGGCTCACCATGAGTTCGAGGCCACCCTGAACTACATAGGGAGACCCTGTCTCAAAAACAAAACAAAAAAAGTCATATCAGATGCCTTTAAAAAAGGGAAAAGGCTTGTTAACATATGTAGATTCTCATTTATAACTAAACTATGGTAACAGCAGTTAATGGCAAAACGTCATTATCTTTATTATGATTTTTAATATATTTCTTCATTGTAAAAAATTTTAATATGAATTCTATCACATTGTTCTAAATTTAGTTTTTCCTTAATAATAGATTATTACCCTCTTTCCACATAAATATATATAAGTTTGCTTCATACCTTATCATTTTATCATATTAATATATCATAACTGATTAAATTTGCCATCTACTGATGATTATTAAATTTCTGGTGGTTTTATTTGTTGTTTGGTGCTGTAAACGGTCAGGTCTCACATGACAGAATTAATTTTACAAAATATAAGTGGCTTGTGTTCCAAGACCACTTCTCTGTGGACTCCACCGTTTCCTGTTGTCCTGGCCTGCCCCACCCAAGCATTTCACTTCAGGGTGGTCTGGTCTCTGTAGGCAGTTCAGTTTGCAACCTGTCTAAGTCTGTTCAGGTTGCCATAACAAAACACCACAGACGAGGGGAGAGGGAGTTTAAACAACAGCAATCTATTTTCTCACAGTTCTGGAGGCTGAAGTCTGAGATCAGGGTACATCAGGATTGGTTTCTGATGAGGCTTTTCTTGTGGGTTTGCAGATGGTTGCCCTGCACTGTCTCCATGTGACTGCTGCTCTGTCAATGCACTCCTGTTACCTTTTTCTCTTCATATAAAGACACCAGTATTGTTGGATTAAAGACCCACCTTTATGGCAGTGTTTAAACATTAATTACTTTATAAGGCCCTGTTTTCAAGTACAGTTACATGAGGGTTAGAGCTTTAACCTGCGAATTTGGGTAGGAGGTACATAATTAAGTATATACAACAATCTTTGCTTAACCAGTTGTAAATGTTAAGATTTTGTTCACAGTAGTTACAGACAAAAGTTCTAGATATCAGTTCAACCAAAAAAAATGTATCAGACCTGTCTTATGAAAATTTAAAACTCCACAAAGAACCATGAAAGAAGTATCCAAGAAAAAACATTTCTTGTTCTTTGACAGAAAACCTAAACTTTAGGCTGGGGATTTAGCTCAGTGGTTCCACCGCCTGTCCAGCAAGTGAAAGGACCCAAGTTCGATCCCCAGTACCAAAAAACCCCACAAAACCCTAAACTTTAAATTCTCCCTAGATTCACCTATAAATTGAATATGTTCCTATAAAATATTTCAACTCTTTAAAAATGAGAAAGAAGGTATACTTGATAAAGTGATTCTAAAGTTCACCTGGGAGAATTAACATTTGAAACTACCTAGGTCAAGTCTTAAAAAGGCTCAGAGGTGGATAATATTTCTTTGTCTTCCCAGCAAAATAAAGATAGACCAGTACGTTTGTGCATTCAGAATACACAATGCTTATGCCCAAGCATTTTATGCCCATCCATCCACAGAAGTAATAAATTAACACTTCTTAGGAATTTGAGAAGCAATTTTAACCTCTGGTAAGCAAAACAAAGTAAGAAAATAAATTTTAAAAAAAGAAAATAAATTTAAGAAAGGAGAAACAGGTAAAATATGAAGAGTTATTTATATCAAAGAAGATATGTTTAAATCACTATGAAATTTCTGCTCACGAGACAAATTCAGAAGAGGCATACATGACTCATCTGTATAGCTGAAAGGAAAACTGAGCCAGTATTCTGGAAAAGTATCCTGTTTCATCTTATGTTTCCAGAATATTGCCACATTTTAATACTGGCTAATTTTTAGAGTGCTTCAGAATTTTCAGAAATAGTCATTTAGCCTGGCATAGTGGCACATACCTGTAATCCCAGCTACTCGGGAGACTGAGGCCGGACTGCAAGTTCAGGTGTAGCCTGAGAAACTCAGCAAGACTCTGACTCAAAATAAAAACGGTAGTGATACAATGTTAATGATAGAGCATTTGCTTAGCATATAGGAAGCCCTGGGCTTAATCTCGGGCAAATATTTTTTATATTAAAATATTTGTATATTATATATTAATATATATGTTTAAATATGTATTTATAGTCTATAGTTTTTTATATGTCTTTTTATAGTCCCATACTGGATATAGTCTTTTTTTATAAGTAGATTATCTATAGATCATCCTAAATATGTTGTAGATTATTCACTGAATTGGTTCTAACAGCATATTGTACAATCCTGAAAGTTTTAGCCTGTACCAAAAGTAAAGATGTTAACCATTCATATTACAAAGTATTAGATCTAGCTTCTTAAAAAGGAAAGTTGAGCCCTCTGGTGTTACTCATGCAGAATCATATGTGCCACTCTATTTTAAATGTCTCTACATTGTAGTGCCTCTTAGTAAAGTACTTTAGTCAATGTCTATGTTTCACTTATGAATAAAAGAATGGGTGCCAGTCATATACATTATTATAAATTATCATCCAAAGTTCACACTGTTTATTCAGCTGTTTCTGAACCTGTCTGACACTGATTTTCCTGGGGATGATGGTAAGAAGAGATACCAATGCTTCTTTCCTACATTTGCAGATATGTCTGGTGATCAGTGTGTGAGATGTACACATGTAAATAAACACAGTTTTGCAAAAGCTATACTAAGAGACACTTTGCATGAAATGTTTATATGAAATTCTGAATGGGTTATGAAGAATAAAAGAAAGGGTAGTCTGTGTGGGAGCAGGTGGGTCAGCTTATTAAGGCTTGCTAGAGAATTAGCTTTTTAAGGGTATTTGACAGGAGAGATGAGATAGAAAAGACCATTCTGTACTGTGGAGCTACTTTAGCAGAGGCAGAAAGGCCTGGGTCAGCCAGAAACATTTCAGGACTCTGAGTCATTGAAAATAGGATATCTATTACACACTATTTTGAAACTGAAGGCTGAAGAGAGAGGAAGGAGTTGGTTATTGATGTGACTTGGATGCCTGTGAAACCACCTTTTTTCCTTCCATCAGAAATTTTATATGTACAGGACTTCCAGTAAATTGAAATTATTATCAAGATAGTTTAATTCCTAATGCTTTTCTAACTTTACAGAGTCTATAACAGAACATGTTAAAATGTCATTTTTATTAAATAGTTGAGATAACCTTCAATGTGTCAGGCTTATGCGTAGGCATGTGTAGACACTGGTGAACAGATAGGCATTTCTGCTGTCATGAAGCTCACAGTCTAATAGAGAGGAAAAGAGAAAAGCAAACATGCAAATAGATAGGGAATGTTTTACATATGTAATTTAAATGGTGAGAGAGTCTATGAAGTTTTGGGTTTTATTTTTTTTAAGGTGCTATAGAAAAAATAACCAAGGAAACCTGCTTTAGATTGAGTGGCTAGGGCAGTGATGGCAAACCTATGGCACACGTGCCACAGCAGGCTATTTGTTATCATTGAAAGCTCTAAAAGGTTCACCATCACTGGTCTAGGGAATATCCTTAGGAGGAAAAGACATAGTCAGTGTTTTTAAATGTGCCTCCCAAAGAAAGAGATCTGTGGTAGGAGATGAGCAGTTTTGAAGACATGAAATACCCACAGGTTTGAAGCCTAGTGGTGACAGATGGACAAGGGCCAGATCATTCAGAGCCATGCCATAAAAGGAATTTCCTCTTTGCTAAGATAACATGTCCTGATAAAGACTGAAATGTAGGATTTACTCACCATTTAATGATACAATTTGGCAAGTCCTAATTGTAGCAAACTGTTCTTTATTGTGATCTCGAAAGACCACACCCAAAGTACAAGATCATTGACTTTTGATTACAAAAGGACAAGGTAATTTAATACATTTGAAAGTACATCTTGAGCCATTTTCAGATTTGTTTTTTTTTTGTTTCTTGTTATGTTCCACAAGCTGGCCTTGAATTCCCAGGCTCAGTGATCCTCCTGCCCCAGCCTCCCAAATAGCTAGGACTACAGGTGCATACCACCATGCCTGGTTTATTTTCAGATTTTAAAGTTTATTAATTAAGAAATTTATTAATTAAAATAGTATAAAAGCATATGCCAAATGTGCATATCCAAATAATCGCTAATTCATATTTTTACCTTGCTTTTTCCTTAGCTCTTTTCTATTTATATCCTTTAAGTGACAAGTGAAAAGCTACAATGCCCATGAAAATCAGTAACTGGCCAACAGAAATGCTTGGGCCACTGAGGACCCCTCAGGATCTGTCTGCAGTGTATTAATTGAATGTCATGTGTTTTTGTAATGTGAAGATGAACAAGAGCACCCAATAATTCACAAAAAAATAAATATGAGATGAATTTGTGTTATAGAAGTTTAATTTAATTTTAATGTATCTTCATTGTAGTCTCCTGAAATGAATGATTGTAAAGAATACTGTGAAGAAAAACTAAACAGTGAAAGGTAGGAAATTTTTTCAAAGTGTCTATAACACTTCCATTCTTTTTTCTCAGAAATGCTCCGAAGATATCCATCTGCTTTCCAATAAAATAAAAATGATTGAATAAATTGTAGAAATATAAATGAATATTTAAACTTTTAAAATTTTTATACAAGGGCCGGGGATTTAGCTCAGTGGTTTTGCTGCCTGCTGTGCAAGCGCAAGGACCCAAGTTTGATCCCCGGTACCAAAAAAAAAAAAAAAATTTATACAATGAAATTATATTGGCTGAAAATACATTTATGCTACTATTGCTTCTAAAAAGCTATGTTCACTCAGCCATGGGAAAAAAATGAATGCAAGAATAGTCTAAAACGAAATATGCTAACAACAATAGTGATTATGTTCTTCTGCTAAGATTATGGGTAATTTAGTTTCCTGTTTCTCTATTTTTCTATGCTTTCAGATTTTTAAATTTCATTAATAAAATAATGAAAGTAAAGATAGTAAAAAACTTTTTTAAACCCCTCAAAACGTTTTATTTTTGAAAATAGTTTCTACTATAAATTTTTTTTAATTTTTTTCTACTATAAATTTTTTGTAACACTATATACCACAGCAAAGTTGTGTGTATTATTGATTAACAAGATGATTATACATAAATTTTGCTTCATATGTGGTGATAATCAGTGAAAAAGAGCTATTTGCATTTTCCTAGAAAGGCACATTGACAGTGAATTTTTTACTAAGTTAGACAGGAAGACTCCAGTTAGAACTGTATGTTAATGATTAATGATAATCTAATGATTAATGATAATCTAATGATTAATAAATACCAAAAAAAGAGGACTCTCAACTAACAGATGCCTCTTATGCTTTGTTAGGGAAGGAAAGAGGAGGAAGAGGAAAGGTAAATTTAGTGTAGTCTCTTGGGGAGGTAGTTGAAAAAATTGTCATCATGTTACTAATTCTTGGATGTTCTTGTTTTTGTTTTAACATCTCTAAAATCATGAAGGCTATTACTGTTATAATCATTAATATTATTTCTTCATGTAAACAGAATAGTAGTATATCTTATGAAGATTAGGGATATAGATCAAAGACAAATGATACTTCCCTTTCAACCTAGAAATTTTATATCTAAGAATAAGTGCCACTGCCATAGGTATTCAAAGACCTTTCTGCAAAAGAATGCAGTATTCTTTTAGAATATTACTCATAATTCATAATTGCAACTTTGTTTAAAATAGCAAAACACCCTAAAAGACAGTAAATTAGAGTGCACTCGTGCAGTAAATATTGAGCGGCTATTCAAAAGAATGAAGACTGGGACGATGGAAGGACCTCCAAAGATGTCTTTGCATGTGTGTTAGCACACAGACCAACCCCAGGGATGCAGAGCTTACACATGGCCTGTTAGGTGAGCTGGAGCAGAGGAAACGCCTACCATAAAGCAGCCTAACTGCCACCCCACCACCAATACTGTGGGACCTTTAGTCCCGTCCGGCTTACAGTGTACGGTGTCATCAGACAAAAGCTCTCTGCTTCCTCCCAACTCTTGGAAAGTGCGAATGTGCCCAGACTTTTACATAGTCCTTTTTTTCATCTCACCTTGGCGAACAAACCATTATTTTTCTACCAGTTTCTCCATCCTCTTTAGAGGGATGCCGTCTGCTGTGCATCCCTAGAATAATGGGACTCACGTGGAGTTTCCTTCCATTATGTGAGTGCCCAGATACAGCAGTGCCCTCTGGCCTCCAGGTTACATCCTGAGTATTTCTCTGAATAAATGTAGATGCTTGCATGCAATGCGATGGTGAGTGGACATGTTGGCATCCCTCATGCCATGAAGGGAAGGAAATGGAAGCACCATCTTCTCCATCCCCATGGCACGAGCTTGGGTTCTTCATGAGGACAGAATGAAAACTGGGTTTAAACTTTTCTGCACCTCAGTTCAGTGTGTATCTACCAATAAATTTTAAGAATTATGGATTTGGGGTTTCTTTAAATCAGATAATCTTTTTTAAAATACTGTAATAATTTTAGTGAAAATGAGAGGTTAGGGGCTATGATATTTAAATGTATTTTGTGGAGAAAGAGAAAACATAACAAATGTGTTTTATTGGCACAGCTCACTGCAAAAGTCACAAGAAGGGAAGATGAAAGAGGACGAGGGAACCTGGGGAACTGGTGATTTGTCAGTGGGAACCATAGACCATGAAGACTCCAAGAAAGGCAAGGGTTTATTAGACTTTATTCATTAAAACAATGGGTAGGACTGTCTAGAAATGAGTTTCAGAATATATGAATGGTATTTCACCATCCATTTGCATCATTTGGTTCTATACATAAAGCTGAATCACAGACAAGCAGCAACATCCACTATATAACCAGGTTATTCACAGGAGTAGCCTGAAATGCTCAGTAGCTTGGACTAGAACATACAAATGAATGTACAAGTGCCTTAAATGGAAACACAAAGCCATAATTTTGCCTGTGGACACCTGGAAAAGTAGGGAATTATTTCCTTGACTCCCAGCCTTGTATTTTAAGAACAAGAGTCAGTTGGTCTCTTCTCACTATTACCACCTGCTCATTCTATTACTGAGCCAGTGCTGAAACATTCTGTCCAGGGTTTTATTTCCCTATTTTTGTGTTAAAAATGGTATGTTGGCATAATAAAAGGGCATGGTTTTCCCATTTGAAGTGCCTTTTAAAAGAAATTACGGATGTTGAATTAACGCTTTTTCAACATGAGTACTGTGTGTACAACCATGCTCTTGTTGACTCCTGTCACACTCATTCTCCCAACCTTGGAGCTCCTGTTCCTGCACACTCAGTAACCTAGAAACATTGACGGCTGTTCACTGAGTAAGCTTTTTGTTCCCGGCCAGATGCTGACCTCCTGGGATCTCTTGTCCAGCCTTGCACTCCTCACAGTGCCCAGCAATACTCTGGCTACATACTAGCCACATTTTCAAAGTGCTTAATGAAATGACTGCACTAAGGTACACTGAGGCAGGCATTGTAGAAAGAAGCCTCACTTACCTTCTTCTAGAATAATAGTTACTTTCTAATATTGACTTCTACAGAACCAGGTACTCAGGCCCCTGACTCTTCTGAGATACTTGTTTGATTGAACTCTAAAAAGACCCAAGCAAATTCTTCATGTGCATGGAGAAAACTATCAGATGCCAGGAGTGGGTGGTGATGAAAGAAATCAGTTTCCAGAGCCATCTCTCCTATATGAGTACTTCTGAAGCATTTCTCATCTTTCTCCATGTGCTTCGAAACTACTTACATGCAAAATAATAACAGAACTACATGTTTTCCTCTTAAAAAGCAATATCATTGAAATAAAGAGGAGAAAGAAGCAACATATACTTTTTTCGAAAATATAGGTAACTGAGAAGCAAAAACCTTAAGTATTTCTGAGCAAACTATACAGAGACTTAAAGCCACATTTTACAAAGACTTTGATGTTGACTGCACTCACTCGCCTGTTTACTGTGTTGCTTTACTAGTGCTCTCATATTCGAAGATTCTCCCTTTGGTAAAAATTAAGGAGGAGAAAATAGGTTCAGATTAGGCCACTTATTGCTCAAATAAGTTCTGGAGAAAATTTTTTTAAAGAATCATCATCTTCTCCCCTCCTGCTAGGTCATCTCTTCCTGACCAGTGAGGAGCTGGTGGCACTTCCTGTCATCAGAGTGCTGCCCTCGGGGAGATACACCGGTGCCAGTTTGAAATCTGTCATTCAGATGCTGCAGGGCTTACTGGATCAGGGAATCCCTTCTAAGGAGCTGGAGGTAAATTACCCAGGCAAAGTTTATGCATTTAATTGTAAGGAAAATGTGTCTTCTTAAAACCCCAAGTTTAGGAGAATTTTTGAAAATTTTTAAAATGCCTATTTCCAAATTAGCTGGAGTTAACTTACTTCGAACTGTGAAAGCACCATCTTATCTAGCAGTAAATAATTTTTCTCACTAGGATCTTAATAGTATTGAGATCATATTAACTGCTTAGAGAGATCATTAAAGAGATTATATGAACTACTCAGAACTTAGTAAATTTCCCTGAAGAGTATCTTCCCTGCCTCATATAAGGATAAAAAGTTAAAAAATAGAAAAGGCTAAGTATAAATTCCAGCCATTTGCTAACCTTCATATGACCTGCTCATCATTAACAGCAGTGGTCAGAGCCTTTGCCCCTGTGTCTGCAGCACCATCCACGTTCAGCAGTGGGTGAGAGGGAAGCAACCCCTCTGTGGGGCTGAGACTGAACTGGCCCCCCTCCCTCAACCCAACTGCTCATTTGTCCACTTCTTGAGCTTTGAGACCTCTAAAAGGAGCTAACTTTTGAGAGTTTTCTGCTGTGTGCTTATCATTTTGTATACATTTCTCAAAATATTTATGCTATTGTATAGATTTAGAAACTGAAGCTAACAGTAATGAAGGCATATACTCTTCTCCAGAAATCTCTTGAAGAAGTAGTACTTAGTTCATGCCA
This sequence comes from Heterocephalus glaber, assembly GCF_000247695.1. The sequence continues at coordinate 3,382,137 of NW_004624872.1, forward strand.
GGACTTTCATTATACTCCTAATAAAGTAGATCTTTGTTTTTCTTTGTCACAGCTGCTTGTTAATTTCTCCAAGACATATTTTGCAACCTCTGCCCATGTACTTCATTGTTTCCTTCTCACAATAGTTGTTAGCTCCAAGAGAGCCATCTTTTCACTCACAGCTGTATTCCCAGAACTATGTACCTTGCTTGTGATGAGCAATATGTATTTTTTTGAGTAAGGGAGTGAATGAAAAGTGAGAGAGAGTTGACTTTAGAACTCTGACTGCAATACCATACATGTGTGACCCATCAGACAGTACTATCAGAAAGCAATGCTCTGTATCATTATTTAAGCTAAAGTTGTATTTTTTTCTAAAATGTTATTGTAGATATTTTTAAACTAAAATTAAAACTTAAGACACAAAGTGTTCTCTCATAAAGTTAGTTGACTACATGTCCAATAAATGTGCTTGCAATAATAAATTTCAACATTGGTTGATCAAATCAGTATTGATTTTAGGTTTATTTAAGACATTTCTGTTAACATCCAAAATCTGCCCTGATCAGCCAATTATGCCTCCCACCCATTAAAAGCAGTTTTAGTTGCTCAATTATACCTTTCACAACAAATTTATCTGCATTTTTGTTTATAGAATCTTCAAGAATTAAAACCTTTGGATCAGTGCATAATTGGACAGACTAAGGAAAACAGAAGGAAGAACAGATACAAAAACATACTTCCCTGTAAGTTCCAATGTGGCTTCAAATTGAATGTATGTTCAGTATCTTTCAAACTGTTTAAAAGTTTAACCTGTCATAGGAATGTGTGCTGTACACACATTCAGAGATTTACTTCAGTAAATACACAATGTGAATTCATTTTTAAATCAGCTATATATTCTAAAAGTGTGAAATCTTAAATATTGGTTAAGATATTTCTGAATTTTTATGATTGCTGTATTTGAAATTAATTTGTGATGCCAAATCAGTAATCTTAAAATCTTTTTTAAAATATGAATTGCAGACCTGAGGATGTATCTCAGTGGGAGAGTGTTTGCCTGGCATGTGCAAAGCCCTGAGTTCAATTCCCAGCACACACACACAACAAAAAAATAAATGGATTAGTTTCTGGATAGATGAGCATTTTCTTGGATTCATGTATCACAACTGCCATCAATTTATTCCACTTAAATTTGCAGAAATGTCTGTGGTAATTGCTAACTATGGACACACATATGACTATAATAACAAAATTAAGCTGCATTAGACTTGTTTTGTTTCTTTTGAGATAGGGTCTTGCTTGCTTACTGTGTAGTTCAGGCTGGCCTTGAACTCACTATATAGTCCAGACTGGCAACAGTCCTCCTGCTTCAGCCTCCCAAGGGTTGGGATCACAGGTGTGTGCCACCACACGTGGCCAGGCTATATTAGATTTTGAATCATGTCAGATACCAGAAGGAAATAAAAGCAGTTACATTAGCCCATACTTTAATCATTTCACAGATGAATAGTGTAATTTAAAGTCTTAAGGTCGCCAGCACATAGGAGGTGAGCTGCTCCCAGTACACAAGAAGAGGCTTCCAGGCCGCTGAACCACCCCCTCCAGCACACAGGAGATGAGCCACGCGGGCACCAGCAACCACCCCACCACCACCAAATAAGACACGTAAACAAGTCTCAAAACCAGATTTCCAGATCACCTACAGCAACCTGAAAGGGAAATGAGATGGAATACTCTGATGCTCAACCACCTGGACTCCCTGAACTGGCAACAAAAGAGGATCTGGAAAAAATGAAATCAGAAATAATTTCTCAGATAACAGCAGAGATTGTGC